>JACEVL010000078.1:1077500-1285000 GCA_020284085.1 Aporrectodea caliginosa
CTTCTAAAGCAGTGAAAGTGTTACTTAATGTTATGTTACGTTGCGTCATGTCATGTCATGTTGTTCTGCATACTTTTATGTTAAGCTGTGTTATGTTATATTGTGTCATGTAATGCTGTGCTATGTAATGTTGTTTTGCGTTGTTCTGTTGTTTGCGTTATGCTACGGTGTGTTATGTTATAGTGGGCCATATTGTGTTGCATTACTTTTATGTTACGTTATGTCGCGTTGTGTTATGTTATGTTGTCTTATGTTATTTTTGCGTCATGTTGTAGGCCTATTATCATGGCATGTTCTGTGATCCATCGGATTTCAAACTGGATTCGCCGATGGATTATGATCGTTGATTTCGCTGGGCGTGGCCATCGATGGGAACTTGCAGAGGATGATAATGGCGCAATAGATGTCGTGTTAAGTGTGTGCTATGCTATGCTAGACAATGATACGTCAGTACGCTGTAGTATTAATCTAGATTGTACTGCAATAAACTGCATATATCTTGTTATTTTTGTATCGCAAGATAACAAATTAGTTTGGAGGTAATAAGATAAGAGAATTTGTATCTCTGGAGGAGTTGTGTTGGTTCTGTATGATTGAGTGTGTTTGGTAACTGCATGACCAGGCGGCGTGCAGTTTGGCCAATCGTTACGTCGTACAAGCGCGTTCATCTCGGTATGAGCAATCAGAAAACGCATCCAGTAGTTATCAGAATATATTCGAAGTTATTAATAGTTTCATAAATCAGTCGCTGGTCGGTCTATCTCCATCCGTTTGACGGCAGGTATTCCCCGGAATGGCATTCCTTACAACACGTCCTCTCGGTACACAGGCCGACCCCACCGGGGCTCCCTAAACTGCCTCTGCCGCGAAATCGCCGTCAGCGGTCTGACAGGCTCGAACACTGTCGTTCTCGACACGCTGCGCAGGATGAGCGTTCGTCGGGAAGTGAGGCGGCCGAGCCAGGGACGGGCAGACACGACGAAGGAAGCCTGCATCGGCTTCCATGGGAGCCACCGAGCGAAGTTTTTTCCGCCGAACGCGGCCCTGGGAGAGGGTTTTTGCAAAGGCTCCGGTTCCGATAAGTGAACATGACACCGAGCTCTCGGCGACCTTGGGTCAAACAGGTATATCATTCAACAGTGCGTCAGAGCTTTTGATAGGATTCTCGAAGGTGCTATATAAATCTGTAGGTGTAGATGTGTGCCTGCGTACGATGCTCTAACATGTTTGTTCGACTGACTGTGTCGATGCTAAATGGTTCCCTCCTCTTTCTTTGGTACTTTTGAAAGAATTTTATATAAGACTTCTACCAAATATTGCTTGTCTAAAATTAATTTGGAACTTTCTCAATAGCAATTTTATGAATAGTAAATAAACTGCTGAATCGGATTTTCATAATTGACGAACCGAATAATGAGAATGGAGCTGATGAAGCGTTCATCAGCTGCGAACGCTTGTTCTGAAACAAGAGTTCGAAACAGATGATGGAAAACGACAATAAAGAAAAGAAAAAAGGAAGATGATAATGGAAAGAAAAGAATTAAAAACTAAAGGAAAGAGGTGGCATTGGAAAGAAATGGAAGAAATTGAAAACGATGAATCCAGAAGTGTTAAATGGGAAAGAACAAATAGCGAAAATAAAAGAAACAGATTATTGGAAAGATAGGGCCCTATTGAAGAAAATAGATAAAATAAGAAGATGACATTGGAAAGAGAAATAAAGAAAAGAGAGGATGTTATTGGAGGGAATGACTGACTGTCAATGAATATGTCACTTGGAGAGACCACACTGACTTGTGCCTCATCATAATGTGGCCATGGAAATAGATTATAATAAATCTGTCGATGACTGGTGGATACAATGATTTGAAGCAGTGATACGGTGAGGAATTGCGCTATTAAAAGACCCCTTTGAAAGTGGCAAAAAAACAGAGGAATTTAGTAAACTACGAAGATCAGCTGTTCTCACAGCCCGTGCCAATGCAAGGATCTTGTGTGTCCACCTGAGAACAGCTGATAGCATTACACATTCTTATACCTACACCGTACAAAGGTAAAAGCAATTCAAAATTATAAATGTAAATTCCTGCAACAAATTGTGGAAGGCTCTGATACAAATTATGTATGAATTACGGGGTAGATTACTGTAGCTGATATATTGATAAAACATAATGCAGACATACAAACACAAACGCACACACGCATCCGCAGCCATAGCCACACACAGCCACAGCCACACATACCCCCACACACATACATCTACAAAAGAAATTATATAAGCTTATCTCAAAACTCCAGCATTGTTAGTTTGAGTGGAGGAATTACAAAATGCCAGTTAGCGCACTACATAAAATATTTAAAACGGATGATAGATCATTTAAGACTAATCATCCAGAATGACCACGTTGAAAGTGCTACATAATTAATTACAAAACGTTAAACGAAGATCAAAACACCAAACACAATGAGCTATACGAACGTCGCTTAAAATAACGGAGTGAATTGATAAATCGTTGTCTCATCTCGCCTTCCTCTCACAGCAAATGTGCACTTGTAGTTCCTGAGATACTCTGGGGGTGGGCGAGAGTAAAATTACTTTCCAGGTTGTGGAATAGTCGTCCGAATATAAGTTGCGTTATGAAAGTTAATACTGAATGACTTTGATTAATGAAGAACTGAATACTTGTATTATCCCAATATCAGCGAAGAAATTAAACGATTATTCGAATACTAGTGAAGAGCTTAAAAATTAATGATGATCTCAACATTAATGAAGAACTGGATATAAAATTATTATCCCAAAATTAATAGACTTAATATATTATCCCAACATTTATGAAGAACTCATTAGATTATCCCAAAATTACTTAATTATCGCAAAATGAATGAAAAAATGAATAGGTAGGCTATTATCACAGTATATATATAGTACATTTCCCGGTTGGGTCGGATTATCAGAGATTAATTTCTCGGATCTTTACTGCGGGTGGCTCGGTCGCATTATAAACGTGGAGTACAATACAACACACAATACAACACATCACAATACAACTGGGGCGCGGTGGTATAGGGGTATGTTCAGTGCCTTGCAGCTGGAGGGTTGCGGGTTCGGATCCACCTCAAAGTCGCCGCGTAGGGACCCTGGGCAAGTCCTTCACTCGCAATTGCTCATGCGCTTCGGCGTGAAACTCCGACTCAGCGTTCGCGCAGTAGTCGGGAGCGCCTCTGAATGGGAAATCTGGTTGGGGCGCTATAACAAGTGTTCAAATACAATACAATACATTGCCAATAAGTTATGATTAAACATGAGTAAATCTTCATATCTCAATTCTTGGTAAGAACATGTTTAAGGGCAATTGTTCCGTTTTATTTTATACTGAATCATGTTGTTCTGATTATATCATACCCTATCCTGTACTATCTATCCAATCCTTGATCATCCTTCATATTCCAACAATATTTTGTAATCCCATTCTATTAGTCCTATATTCTAAATTTCTTTGTTCTTCTCATCCCCTGCAGTGCGCGATAGTGTAGTGGTTGTCGTGCTGGGCTGTCAATCGAGAGATCGAGGATTAAATCCCAGCCAGGGAAAAAATTTGGTTCGGGTTTCTGCTCCAGCTGCTCTACTAGCTTTGTACTGGCACTACTCTCGTTTTCCCTCCGACAGTGTAAGGTCAGTGTACTCAGTACAGCTGAGTTAGCTGTACTGAGTACACTGACCTTACACTGTCGGAGGGAAAACGAGACGACGATGGGTAGGCCTGGCTACCCGCCATCATATGCCGAGGCCAAGAAAATGAAGTCGATAACACTTCATGTCCATTGCTGCCTGAGGGTTAGCTTAAAGAGACTGATCTTCTTCTTCTCCTGCTCCTTAACGTTGTGTTGATTATATAAGCGAATAATTTTTTCATGATACACGAGATCATCTAGACTGGAAAGAAGATAGGATTGTAGTTTCTTGGACCTAGAACCGATTTTCAGCCAAACTGCATCTAGGATTTGTTTTGACTGAGTGCCTGTGATTAGGCTCCTTAGAAATCTCGAGATTACTACTACGATTACGATGTAGTTTATGGACCCTAGTGTCGTTAGTAATTAAGCTTATTAGCATTGTTATCGTCCTTTGTCCAGGCTTCGGACTGGCACCATGGGAAAAAGGGCCATCTATTCTGGATGTAACTTGTAAGTGGCTTCTGTTTAACGACGTTTTTGTTATTATGAAGTTATTAGCGTCGCCCTCCTGCTTAATCGATGCTTCAGATTGGCGCCAACCAATCAAAAACGGTAGTGGCGGAGTTGCAAGGTCAGGTTGTTTGGTTGGTTAGTTGGTTGATTGATTAGCAACGCCATCCTCCTTTATTTAAGCTTTGGACTGGCACTACTAGAGTACTGGCAATGCATTACTCTGTATTTTAGCTTTCATATATAGGCAACAGTGTTTGTGTGTGGAATGTGATTCGCGAGCAGTTAGCACATCAATAATTTTCTGCATCCACCTGACAATCATCCACTGTATCCGAAACACTCCAAGCCCCCTTGAATTAAGGAATGCTGCGCCCCGCAGATCTGGCGCCACAGAAATGTCGGTGTAACGAGGCGAGAGTGGAAACGTTTAGTGTCGCCATCTGTGAGTCGGTTGGAGTTGAAGGCTGCTGAGGCTGCTGACCATCCTGCTGGGCGGATGATGGGACAGAGATGGATGGAGCGCGGGAGGGAGGACAGCCGCCGCCCCCGGTCCAACTGTCATGTCAATTAACCTAACCCGACCTGACCTTAATTCGATTCGACCGGACCTTATTAGTCTCCAATATTTCGGGCGTGATGGACGACCCCCAGGAAAATTACTCAACAATTGGAGACCCATCAGGAGGATGGATCTGCAGCGGTCGAATATGCAACCAAGACCACAACACTTGCTCAGTATACACTGTGAGAGACACATACAGGCAGAGGCCTTGGCGTGGACATAGGCATACAAACAGATACAGAGATAGATGTACATCTAGACATACACAGTACACACAGGCATATGTAGATAGTTACATAGACATAGACATAGTAAATACATACAGACATGGACATTTCTCGAAAGAAACACACACAAAGAAAGATGGTCCATGGTCTATGCATAGAACGTCACATAGAGATACACATACGTATTTGCAGACAAATATGCATAGACCTATATAATATTATATACCCGCCTTAGCAGGTCCTCTGCATCCTCTCTGGTCTTTAAAGGCAAGTGGACTTGGAACCCCATTTGATATCAATGGACTCGACGCAACGCTCGTGAATAAGGTGGTGCCCTGCGATTAGATTTAGAGTAGCGATTTAGACATTTGGAGTCTACGATTAAGAATACGATTACTATTAATCAAGTCTTCCATCGTATATATCGGCCTGCCTCCTAGCGAATCCAACATAAAAGAACTGTAGCCTATACTATGCCATACGGACGGTGAAGGCTGTTCAAAATAATTTATGCCTACGTCAACGGCCTTTGTTTGCCCATTAGAGGTCGCTAAACTCTGGTCCATCCGAATCCAACATATAACTACACACAGGCCATCGGACTCAACCGTGTATCAGAAAGACCATCCCTTCTCACTTCATACACTTAAGCCAACATAATAAATTATAGCCAAGGAGAAGCGAACAAAATGCACTCAAAAAGTAGAAATTCCGCAGCAGAAGAAATCGAAGAGAGAGAGAGAGAGAGAGAGAGAGAGAGAGAGAGAGAGAGACAGAGACAGAGACAGAGACAGAGACAGAGACAGAGACAGAGACAGAGACAGAGACAGAGACAGAGACAGAGACAGAGACAGAGACAGAGACAGAGACAGAGACAGAGACAGAGACAGAGACAGAGACAGACAGATACAGAGACAGAGACAGAGACAGACTGACAGAGACTGACTGACAGAGACAGAAACAGAGACAGAGAGACAGAGACAGAGAGAGAGACAGAGAGAGAGACAAAGAAAGAGAGACAGACAGACAGACAGACAGAGAGAGACAGAGACAGAGACAGAGACAGAGACAGAGACAGAGACAGAGACAGAGACAGAGACAGAGACAGAGACAGAGACAGATACAGAGACAGAGACAGAGAGTTTAATTCTATGTCATTCTTTTGTTAATATGTAAATAAATTGTAATTGTCATTATGACAGTTTATATAGCATCTTCGGTAGGAAGCTACTTCTAGCATAGCCTACTTTACAAAACTGTCTAGCTACTGTCAGCGCAAATGCTGATGCTCACATTTACGCAACAA
Source organism: Aporrectodea caliginosa (assembly GCA_020284085.1). NCBI lineage: Eukaryota > Metazoa > Annelida > Clitellata > Crassiclitellata > Lumbricidae > Aporrectodea > Aporrectodea caliginosa. Next base: position 1,083,787 of record JACEVL010000078.1, read on the forward strand.
ATAGGGCCTACATTTTAAACTATTTTCTGAAAACAAAAAGGCTTTTGGGCTTTCTGAATGTTCCTGAAAGTTTAGTTGGATATCTACTTAATTACTTTTAGCTAACGAGAATCGTAAAATCTAAGATCTTTGGTTAAAAGGGTCTATGTGAACGCAAGAGCGTAGCTTTGTCCCACAAAGCGGCGGTCACCAATCTAATAGCTCTCGCATACCTTCTCCAAGGATCTTAGATTCTAGAATCTCAGATCTTAGATTCTAGAATCTAAGATCTTTGCTTACCCTGCTCTCCTCCCTCCGACATGATGGATGACGCTGCCAATTTATGCAACATAAAGCAATAATTAGGCTAATAATAATAATATATTTTCGTTTATTCAACAATCCGGTTGACACACCGCAACCGGTTACAGTGTACAATTATGCTATTCACAAGACACAAATCTTAACTACTAACAGAACAGACAGCCTGCAAACACAAAGCATATCCGCCCAACGGGGGCTCGAACTCGGTACCTCTCGGTCACTTTGCCAGATGTTAGGCCTATCCAATGCGCCATGGGCTAAGTAAGCTAAAGTGAAGACATCTAATTAGCATTGTACTCATGACAGTTAAGTATACAAGAATAGCCTGCACCGCCTTTCATATTGTCGTCGGTTGAATTTGCTTCCAACCAAAACAGCGCTGTCATATTTTCAACAAAATATTCAAACACAGGGTCAGAAAGTAGTGTTGACTGTCACCAACGTCACAATACAAAGGCATGCCATTGTGTGAATGTAACTTAAATCATCTTAAAAGCCTACGTCACGCGAAGTTTAGAATGCAAATATGATGTAATAGAGGAAACTATGACGTCAGTTCATCGTTGTTTTTTACGTTGTCTTGGCAACGTCTGTTTGATGAAGAGGAGTGTTGATAAGCGTCGATTAGCTTCTGGCATTCGGAAGGACTACACTAACGCTGCCAGACTGGGTCAGAAAAAGTCAAAGTCAAAGGCTGCGGCTGCGGCTGCGTCCGCGCCCGCACCCACACCCACAGCCGAACCCGCAAAGCCAGTTTCAGCGGTTCGTGAGATTAAAGACAAGGTAACTGAGATCAAAGGCCAGGTAAATGAACTTCAATTTTTAAGCCATTTAATTATTGAAAATCATTGCCCTGTTATTACAATTTACGGTAAAAGTGTAGTTTAAATAGCGTATTTAATTATTTAATTATTCGCCATTGCATGGTCGAATACAACTTGGATTGACGAAACCAATTCTTGTTAAATAGAAGTCGGATTGATGAAAATAAGTTTTGCTCATATAGAAGTGGGATTGATGAAAAGAATCTTGCTTAAATAGAAGCTGGATTGATGAAACGAATTCTTGCCTAATGGATCGATGAAAGGATTCTCGCCAAACTTGCGGCCAAAGTAGAATCTGGATTGAAGAAATATAATAATGCTACAACGGACGAATAGGCCTAATTAAATACGCTAAAATACACTTTTACCCAATTTACAGTTTTCGGAAAAAGTTTACATTCGCAATTTCGCAGTAATTGATGTGAACGTCGAAGTGGTATGAAGGACCCGCTGAAGTTGAAATAACCTGATTTCTGGTTGTTTTGATGGGGCAACAATAACGTATTTAATTTTTTACATGCAAATCCACCTCAAGCCGCCGCGTAGGGACCCTGGGCAAGTCCTTCACACGCAATTACTCATGCGCTTCGGCGTGAAACTCCGATTCAGTGTCCGCGCTGTAGTCGGGAGCGCCTCTGAGTAGAAATCTTGAAGGGGCGCTATAACAAGTGCTCATACATACATACAATTATAATTGCTTGCTTGATTCAACGCATTCTTGTTTTTCTGTCCATGGGTTCATCGCTTGTTTGTGTCGATGACATGTCTCGCTGTCTTTCTCCACTCGTTTCGATCCTGAGCCACTAGATTCAGCCTTTGCACATCCGGTTTGCACCAATCTCTGAAATCATAAAGCCATTCTCTGTCTGACTTCAGCGCATTACAAGTTCTTAATACATGTAATATAATTTTTAGACAGATCCATTATTATTATTTAACATTTTAACAATGAGAATGAGCTAAGAGCGATTGGGAAACCAATACTGCTTGTCGTTAAAGTGCTAATGTTACAGCTTGATGTATCCTGTGCTATAGTCAGTGCCGGTGTCCCGAGATATTCTATCCCCCTAAAGCGTACCCCCGGATGGACTAACCGGTTTAGAGTATCCGGAGGATAAACCATTCTACCCCCTCCTCGTCATACGCATCACGATAGCCAAGACGAAAATCCAGTCAAAATCACCAAAATCGAAGTAAAATAATTTCAGGTCGACGTACAAACTAAAGAAACGCAACTTAAAATATTTTATGTGTACAATTAATCCAAACAGTAGGCCTACGACTGAATACAATTAGAAATCGCCAAAAATGCAAACTAAACCGAATACTCAATTTCGCTAAGGGGGATACTCATGTATGGGGATACTTTATTTCGTGACACCGGCCTTAAGCACAGACAAAGCAGACAGTTGCCTGGGGCGCCAAAATCTAGGGGGCACCAGTATGTGTTTTAAGATGACCGGACAATTCGGCGCCAGAGAATTCGGTGCAGGTCATGATGCGCAAGAGATGACACTCAGTTGGCGCAAATTCGCGCAATGGAAGTTGGATGACAATCAATAACAACGCAATAAAATTTGGATGAAAATTTATAACGGCGCAATAGAAGTTGCATGAGTTTTGGCCAACATGCCGACTGCTGACGGGTATGTTTAGGAGGGGGTTGTAGAATTTGAGCGAGGAGGCGACTGGAGGCCGAGACAGAGGTAAGCACGAGGAAGAACGACGAATAGATCGGTGGATAGGTTGGATAGCGCATATCTGGTGAATGTAAGTGGGTTTATAAAGGTTGTAAAGGGTGCGCTGATGAACATCAAGTTCACAACTAGCAGTATTAACGCACTGATAAACTTGTTTTAAACTTCATTTAGGCTTGCGAGGAACGCCTTGTATACAGGTCCCTCAGAAATGGTCGGTTATATAACCATAACCTTCATTTTATTGTAGCCAAAGCAGGTATTACACAGATGATATTTCATACAAGTATTTCGAGTGGTTACAATAGGGGGACCAGAAGGGACCTTGGTTCCACTAAGTAGGGCCCCTAATTACCAGTTTCAGTATTGGATGGCGATTAGTTAAACAATAACAGTTGCAGTTTTACAATTTGACATTATGTAATAAAAAACACCACCAGCAGTCTGTGGTGACCGATCTCGACCCATTCACAAGTATCCAAACAAACTGACAATGTAACAGTGATGATACATTTCTAACAAGCATATTAAGACAATGTTGTTTCTATTTCGTTGTATCTCGTTCCATTGTCTTTTTGTTGAATTGCTAAGAGGGAGTTGACCGAGGTCTTGAAATCGGCCAAAAACAACGCCACCATATTAGAATGCTATGCCACCTGGTGCGGACCTTGTCACCAAGTATCACCGATATTTGAGGTAAAGTAGCGAAGATCAAATGTTGCGTTATGGTTGTTGGGTAAACTTGCCTTCTTATTCTCATCCAAGCTCTCGTCATCTCTCACCTAGATTACTGCAACTCTGTCCTATCCGGTCTTCCGTCATCGACGCTACAATCTCTTTCCTCAGTTCTACACACTGCCTCTTGCTTAATTAAATGTCTTGGTCCCAGAGATCACATCTCGCCTACACTGCAACAACTTCACTGGCTTCCCACCCGCGCCCATATAACCTTCAAACTATTCCTCCTCATTTATCATATCTACTCTGGAACCTCTCCATCATACATGGAATCTATGGTTGCGCCATGTCTTGTCTTCAGTACTAGAAGACTCCGATTGTCCACGCGAGGAGATTTTACTGTACCTCACAGAAACCGGAAATTTGGTAACCGTGCCTTTTCGGTCTCAGGACCCAAAGAATGGAACAGTCTTCCAACTTCAGTTCGTCAATGCACATCTGTTGCTCAATTTAAATCGAAATTAAAACTCATCTGTTGTCCATGCACTATGACTAGGAATGTCGCGAAACGCGCTCTTGTGTAAGACTTGTCTTGATAAAACGCGCTATAAGTATCTAGTTTTATTGCATTGTATTGTAACATTATATACATACATGAATACATTATACATACCTATATGCATACCTATATGCATACCTACATACATACATACAACATCATCATCATCAGGATCCATGGGCCGAAGGCCCGTAGGTGTCCAACGCTTGCCTCGGATCCCTGGGCCGAGGCCCTTTTGGAGTCCAATGCTTGCATTGGATTTCATTCGTATTTTTTCTTTACGAACGGAGTATCTGCACCCATCCGTTCGACCTTCGCACTTCTCCCTTAAAGAGAGTTCCAGGCTTAGGACTGGCTCTGATATCCACTATCTTGTGGTATCAAAGGCGGCGATGCCACCCACGTTTGCCAGCTTTTTCAGGGTTCCTGCTGAGCCTGTCCACCTCGCGTAGCGCCCTAAGGTGGTACTTCGGCCAAGACCTTCACCACTGATGGCATAGCCTCAGCAGGCACTCCCCTACTGACTGTTGCCACCCCCTCACCACGTTGAGGTGTGAGTTGGACTTCGAGAGGGCAACCTACAACATACCCAAATGCATATATGCATACATAAATACATACATACACACCTACATACACACATACATAGGATCCTGAGTGGCCGAGTGGGTTGGTAGCCTGCTCGTCACGCCGGCGCCCCGGGTTCGCTTCCCGGTCGGGTCGGTTTATCAGAGATTAATTTCTCGGATCTTTACTGCGGGTGGCTCGGTCGCATTATAAACGTGGAGTACAATACAACACACAATACAACACATCACAATACGACTGGGGCGCGGTGGTTTAGGGGTATGTTCGGTGCCTTGCAGCTGGAGGGTTGCGGGTTCGAATCCACCTCAAAGTCGCCGCGTAGGGACCCTGGGCAAGTCCTTCACTCGCAATTGCTCATGCGCTTCGGCGTGAAACTCCGATTCAGCGATCGCGTAGTAGTCGGGAGCGCCTCTGAATGGGAAATCTGGTAGGGGCGCTATAACAAGTGTTCAAATACAATACAATACAATACAATACAATACAATACAATACATGCATGCCTGCATGTATACATACATACATACATACATACATACATACATACATACATACATACATGCATGCATACATACATACATACATACATACATACATACATACATACATACATACATACATACATACATACATACATACATACATACATACATACATATATACATGTACATATGTACCTACATAATATATACATACACCAAACATCCTGGATGCTAAAACGCTTTGATTGGGTCGATGTTTATAATTCATTGATGTCTGATTGATATCTGTTTCTAGAGATGTGCAGCTCAGTATAAAAAGGTCGTTGCGTTAAAGATGAACGTTGACGTCGCACAGGTAGGTCTACAGCTCGATCGTAGCAAACGCTTTCTTCCTCTTCATTTTCAATCGCCATTCTAATATCTAACCAACACTATCAATAAGATCTCAACTTTTCATATTAATTTTCTGTTTCGTATTGCATTGTTGAACTGGAATGACAGCCGCCAGAATATTAGTAACCGTGTATAATACATGTAGGCCTAGTATTGCTGTATTCGTATATGAAAGAAAGTATTCACCTTTGAATGCCTACTAATACTTTCTTTGAGTTACTGTAATATCGCTTGTTATGTTTGGATTTGGAGTTCAATAAACTGATTAAGTGTTGTCATTATTTTTGTATTCATTTTGTTTGAAAGAAAGTCACATCTTTGTGTATCTTTCGTTTGGGGCACAAGGATTTGGGTTATGTAGAAAGGTTGAAAAGGTGTGGACTAGCAGAAGTGGAGAGAAGAAGGAGCAGGGGAGATCTAACCGAAGCTTATAAGATTATCACTAGAAACTTTAGAAAGGAAGCACTACATTTGGAGAGGTTCTCTGAATTAGCATCAAACAAGGCAACTAGGGCACACGGGTATAAATTATTTAAGAAGCTGAAGGGAACATTCGGCCAAAAATTCTTCAGCGCAAAAATTGTAGACTTGTGGAGTGGTTTGGACGATAGTAGGCCTGATGTCTCAGTGGGCGCTATCAGAGATTTTCAGAGGAAGCTAGGAAAAATTGGTCTATTTAGCGTTCCATGTTAACTTGCAGTGATTCCAACACAGACTACACATCTTCTGAACCGCTTCAAACTCTTGTTATGTTATGTTGTATGTGTATCTGCAGCATAGTTACTTGTAAAGCGCCTGTTAATATCTCACAAGAGCGGTTGACATCGCAATCTAATAGAGGTTCGTCTTGTAAGAGCTAAATTGGCAGCTATAGCTTTCCAAGTTCGATATTCACACCGGAAATTCCGGTTTGGCAGTAACACTTATTGAGCAGTATTGATATATTCATGCATAAAAGAAAATCACTTATTCTGTAGAGTCGTTGTCTTAATATAAACTTATAAACGAAAATGAAATTGTGCATCCTCCTTGTATTCACGTATTGAAAGGATATTACTTATCGTGTAGTATTTTACTGCATATCGTGACCTCTGCGAATGATCTTTCCATAGGATTTAACCGATGAGTTTGCGATCTCAGCCATTCCTGCATTTCTCGTCTTCAAAAACGAAGTTCTGGTAGGTTTATAATTATTAGGCCTATCATCGTCATCATCATCACCATCATTATCAATATCATAATCAAAACTCTCATCGTCATCCTGGTTATCATCGTTATCATAGTTATCAACATCGTCATCGTTATCATCATCATCGTCTTCATCATCATTATCATCATCAATTACAGCAACAACATTATCATCAGCAGAATCATCATCATCATCATTATTATTGTCGACATCATTAAGTCATCGTCATCAAAGTCATCATCATTACCATCATCGTCATAGTCGTCATCATCAAAACATTTGTGAGGAGCGTAAAGACTGAAGAGAATACATCCCAGCGAACAGATGATGAAGAAACCATCTTCTCTCTCTGCCCAATAGAAATGGCAACTTGAATGGTACCAGGCTGATAAAGTGTATGTCATGTTTTGCATTTGTTAGGTGGAGAAACTGTTGGGAAAGGAAAAGATAGAAGCTTTATTCTCCAAGTATAACGCCTAACAACTCCGTGAGATCCGTTGGTCGTTCCAGTTGGCTGATGACTTGTCTCAAATAAATATGGCTACGTGTTGTATGAAGATCAAGGAACCTGTTAGAGAGGCATTGTTAAAAAGATGACCTGCTACACGCAATCATTGTCGCATAATTGTACATCTAATTAGTGCTCGTTCATTATTATTAGTCCGCATTGAAGAAAACTGGGCCTACAGTAATCGGATTTTGTTATCTATATACCCTGCGCAGGCTGCGCTAGCATAATGGATTGTATGTATGTATGTATGTATGTATGTATGTATGTATGTATGTATGTATGTATGTATGCATGCATGCATGTATGCATGTATGTATGTGGGGCGCGGTGGTGTAGGGGTATGTTCGGTGCCTTGCAGCCGGAGGGTTGCGGGTTCGAATCCACCTCAAGCCGCCTCGTAGGGTACCCTGGGCAAGTCCTTCACTCGCAATTGCTCATGCGCTTCTGCGTGAAACTCCGATTCAGTGTCCGCGCTGTAGTCGGGAGCGCCTCTGAGTAGCAATCTTGAAGGGCGCTATAACAAGTGCTCATACGTACGTATGCATGTGTGTGTATATGTATGTATGTATGTATGTATGTATGTATGTATGTATGTATGTATGTATGTATGTATGTATGCATGTGTGTGTATGCATGTATGCATGTTGAGGTCTATGATCGACCCATCGCTAAAGGTCCATTTATTTTTTTAAGAATTTTAAAATGTTATCCTGTGGTCCCTAAAAGCCTCCGAACATAGACTACTTAGATACCCGGGATTGAAGGCGCCCATTGAACTTGGGTTCGTTGTCAATTTACCCTTTTTATCACAACAAATTAACGAAAAGTCTCATTTGGTTGAACTTTTTCTCTTATGTTTGACGTGAGAAGAACTACATCTGGGGAAAATATAGAAACCGAAATCAGATTCATTCAAGGTCATTTCAAGGTCATAAAAAACTAAATCTAGCAAAAAATCATAGAAACACCAAATGAATTCACAGGATGCTGAACAGAATTGCAAATCAGTGATTTGAAATGACAGTTGCCCAACGAAATTTTCTTCACTGATTTCAGTCAGTCTTGCTGGATATGATTCTATGTTAAAAAATTAACATCATTACGGTATTTACGTAATTATCTTTACATTAAAAGTTACAACAACACAATTGCATTTATTTCTTGAAAAATTGGACGGATGAGCGCGCTGGGTTCAATCAGCAAATTATTGCTCTGTTGAAGGTTGAAACCACTGACTTAGAATCATATTTTGTTAAGCAAAATAAGCACGAATTACATATTGAAAATGTTCAATCATCTACTACACACAGCGGTTCACAAAATCACAGTTGTTCTACAAATGTCCATTGTGCAAACCATAGGAGTAAACAGCACACGTACAAAACCAATCTCTACTGCTGACTAGCATTTAGGCTTACATAAAACAACAACGGGATCAATAGACCTACATACAAGCATCAGCATCATAATTATATTCGTTTATGTGTGATTTAAAGGCCAAGTTTGTGTGTATATAATTATTTCAAAGAATAATCTTTAACCCTTTCCTATCCACTGTCCCGCCCTGCGGGACATTGGGAAAAAGTCGTTGCAATCCTATGTCCTGTGAGGCGGGACATCCACCCTAGGTCGGTGTTTTTGCATATATAAGTATTTATATATATATACGTACATATGCATATATATATGTATATAAGTTTGTATGTATATGTATTTATATATATATGTATATATATATGTATATAAGTTTGTATATATATGTATTTATATTTATATATATATATGTACATATGTATATATATAAAATATATACATATTACATACATATATGTGTGTGCATATGTATATATACATATATATGTATATATTCATGTACATGTATATACATATATATATATTTACTATATATAATATGTACATATATATGTATATGTATATATATTTATGTATGGGTATGTGTAAGTATATATACGTATATACATATAATATGTACATACTTTATATATATATATGCATATATACATATATATATGTATATACATATATACTTACACATACCCATACATAAATATAGACACATACATATATATTTATATGTACATATATAATATACATAGTAAATATATGTATATACATATATATGCATATATACATATATATATATGTATATACACATGCACACACATATATGTGATATATATACATATACAAGGATATATATACATATACTGTACATATACATACATAGAACTGCAACAGTTATATATCATATGTAATGTAATATTGGCAAAAATATTAGGATTTCTGTGGTAAGGCATGAAAATTTTAATGGATAGGAAAGGGTTAACCCATTAATGAGTAGCGTTCCACTAGTGACTAAAGTGGGAGGCCCAAATAAAAGTTGAACATAATAAAATTTACACTGAAAACTGCAAAGATCTCATCACATAATGAATTGCTTAAGCCTACTAATGGGCCCATGACATCATCTTAGCAATTCCATAATCTTTATTGATGGTGCTTACAGAAAAGTTTATGAACGGGAAATTTTTTGCAAAATTTTCATACTACCGGTACCTAAAAAGTGTTTTAAATAATGGAGTTTTATTCCAATTTTAATGTGGAATAGGGCCTATAATGAATTATTGTGATCAAATGTTTATAACTACTGCTCTTCTAACAAAGATTCATCAAACTGACAACACAAACCGCAATCGAAATCGAAATTTCTAAGAGGCTGCTCTAAAACTAAGTGCAGGGCAGCGCTGGATTGAGTCAGAAAAATGTCCAGATATGCCAAATGAAGACGCGAGTTTGGTTGCCGACAAGGCCCGACATGCAAAGAGGTTTCAAGCGCTTGCGGTACAGATGTACAGAGAGACCCAAAGCTCATTTCTTATTGTATTGTATTGTATTGTATTTGAACACTTGTTATAGCGCCCCTACCAGATTTCCCATTCAGAGGCGCTCCCGACTACTGCGCGAACGCTGAATCGGAGTTTCACGCCGAAGAGCATGAGCAATTGCGAGTGAAGGACTTGCCCAGGGTCCCTAAGCGGCGACTTTGAGGTGGATTCGAACCCGCAACCCTCCAGCTGCAAGGCACCGAACATACCCCTAAACCACCGCGCCCCAGTTGTATTGTGATGTGTTGTATTGTGTGTTGTATTGTACTCCACGTTTATAATGCGACCGAGCCACCCGCAGTAAAGATCCGAGAAATTAATCTCTGATAAACCGACTCTTATGTTGATAAGCAGCCCGATAGAGTACTAGGCCAAAACGATAGAGTACAAGACAAACCGATAGAGTACAAGCCATACCGTCTAGAGTACAAGCCAAACCGATTAGAGTACAAGCCAAAACCGATAGAGTACAAGCCAAACCGATAGAGTACAAGCCAAACCGATAGAGTACAAGTCAAACCGATAGAGTACAAGCCAAACCGATAGAGTACAAGCCAAACCGATAGAGTACAAGCCAAACCGATAGAGTACAAGCCAAACCGATAGAGTAAACCGATAGAGTACAAGCCAAACCGATAGAGTACAAGCCACGATAGAGTACAAGTCAAACCGATAACCGATAGAGTACAAGCCAAACCGATAGAGTACAAGCCAAACCGATAGAGTACAAGTCAAACCGATAGAGTACAAGCCAAACCGATAGAGTACAAGCCAAACCGATAGAGTACAAGCCAAACCGATAGAGTACAAGCCAAACCGATAGAGTACAAGCCAAACCGATAGAGTACAAGCCAAACCGATAGAGTACCAGCCAAACCGATAGAGTACAAGCCAAACCGATAGAGTACAAGTCAAACCGATAGAGTACAAGCCAAACCGTTAGAGTACAAGCCAAACCGATAGAGTACAAGCCAAACCGATAGAGTACAAGCCAAACCGATAGAGTACAAGCCCAAGTACCGATAGAGTACAAGCCAAACCGATAGAGTACAAGCCAAACCGATAGAGTACAAGTCAAACCGATAGAGTACAAGTCAATCAATCCAATATTTTCGTTTATTCCGAACACCAGGCAAACAGATAGAGTAGCAAGCCAAACCGATAGAGTATATTTATATATGTGTTCAAGCCAAACCGATGTCACCTTGTCCTTTCAAACCGATAGAGTACAAGCCAAACCGATAGAGTACAAGCCAAACCGATAGAGTACAAGCCAAACCGATAGAGTACAAGCCAAACCGATAGAGTACAAGCCAATCCGATAGAGTACCAGCCAAACCGATAGAGTACAAGCCAAACCGATAGAGTACAAGCCAAACCGATAGAGTACAAGCCAAACCGATAGAGTACAAGCCAAACCGATAGAGTATGAGCCAAACCGATAGAGTACAAGCCAAACCGATAGAGTATATGAGCCAAACCGATAGAGTACTAGCCAAACCGATAGAAACCGATAGAGTACAAGCCAAACCGATAGAGTACAAGCCAAACCGATAGAGTACAAGCCAAACCGATAGAGTACAAGCCAAACCGATAGAGTACAAGCCAAACCGATAGAGTACAAGCCAAACCGATAGAGTACAAGCCAAACCGATAGAGTACAAGCCAAACCGATAGAGTACAAGCCAAACCGATAGAGTACAAGCCAAACCGATAGAGTACAAGCCAAACCGATAGAGTACAAGCCAAACCGATAGAGTACAAGCCAAACCGATAGAGTACAAGCCAAACCGATAGAGTACAAGCCAAACCGATAGAGTACAAGCCAAACCGATAGAGTACAAGCCAAACCGATAGAGTACAAGCCAAACCGATAGAGTACAAGCCAAACCGATAGAGTACAAGCCAAACCGATAGAGTACAAGCCAAACCGATAGAGTACAAGCCAAACCGATAGAGTACAAGCCAAACCGATAGAGTACAAGCCAAACCGATAGAGTACAAGTCAAACCGATAGAGTACAAGCCAAACCGATAGAGTACAAGCCAAACCGATAGAGTACAAGTCCAAACCGATAGAGTACAAGCCAAACCGATAGAGTATAAGCCAAACCGATAGAGTACAAGCCAAACCGATAGAGTACAAGCCAAACCGATAGAGTACAAGCCAAACCGATAGAGTACAAGCCAAACCGATAGAGTACAAGCCAAACCGATAGAGTACAAGCCAAACCGATAGAGTACAAGTCAAACCGATAGAGTACCAGCCAAACCGATAGAGTACAAGCCAAACCGATAGAGTACAAGCCAAACCGATAGAGTACAAGCCAAACCGATAGAGTACAAGCCAAACCGATAGAGTACAAGTCAAACCGATAGAGTACAAGCCAAACCGATAGAGTACAAGCCAAACCGATAGAGTACAAGCCAAACCGATAGAGTACAAGTCAAACCGATAGAGTACAAGCCAAACCGATAGAGTACAAGCCAAACCGATAGAGTACAAGCCAAACCGATAGAGTACATGAGCCAAACCGATAGAGTACAAGCCAAACCGATAGAGTACAAGTCAAACCAATAGAGTACCAGCCAAACCGATAGAGTACTAGGCCAAAAACGATAGAGTACAATCCAAACCGATAGAGTACAGGCCAATCCGATAGAGTACAAGCCAAACCGATAGAGTACAAGCCAAACCGATAGAGTACAAGCCAAACCGATAGAGTACAAGCCAAACCGATAGAGTACAAGCCAAACCGATAGAGTACAAGCCAAACCGATAGAGTACAAGCCAAACCGATAGAGTACAAGCCAAACCGATAGAGTAGCCAAACCGATAAGCCAAACCGATAGAGTACAAGCCAAACCGATAGAGTACAAGCCAAACCGATAGAGTACAAGCCAAACCGATAGAGTACAAGCCAAACCGATAGAGTACAAGCCAAACCGATAGAGTACAAGCCAAACCGATAGAGTACAAGCCAAACCGATAGAGTACAAGCCAAACCGATAGAGTACAAGCCAAACCGATAGAGTACAAGCCAAACCGATAGAGTACAAGCCAAACCGATAGAGTACAAGCCAAACCGATAGAGTACAAGCCAAACCGATAGAGTACAAGCCAAACCGATAGAGTACAAGCCAAACCGATAGAGTACAAGCCAAACCGATAGAGTACAAGCCAAACCGATAGAGTACAAGCCAAACCGATAGAGTACAAGCCAAACCGATAGAGTACAAGCCAAACCGATAGAGTACAAGCCAAACCGATAGAGTACAAGCCAAACCGATAGAGTACAAGCCAAACCGATAGAGTACAAGCCAAACCGATAGAGTACAAGCCAAACCGATAGAGTACAAGCCAAACCGATAGAGTACAAGCCAAACCGATAGAGTACAAGCCAAACCGATAGAGTACAAGCCAAACCGATAGAGTACAAGCCAAACCGATAGAGTACAAGCCAAACCGATAGAGTACAAGCCAAACCGATAGAGTACAAGCCAAACCGATAGAGTACAAGCCAAACCGATAGAGTACAAGCCAAACCGATAGAGTACAAGCCAAACCGATAGAGTACAAGCCAAACCGATAGAGTACAAGCCAAACCGATAGAGTACAAGCCAAACCGATAGAGTACAAGCCAAACCGATAGAGTACAAGCCAAACCGATAGAGTACAAGCCAAACCGATAGAGTACAAGCCAAACCGATAGAGTACAAGCCAAACCGATAGAGTACAAGCCAAACCGATAGAGTACAAGCCAAACCGATAGAGTACAAGCCAAACCGATAGAGTACAAGCCAAAACCGATAGAGTACAAGCCAAACCGATAGAGTACAAGCCAAACCGATAGAGTACAAGCCAAACCGATAGAGTACAAGCCAAACCGATAGAGTACAAGCCAAACCGATAGAGTACAAGCCAAACCGATAGAGTACAAGCCAAACCGATAGAGTACAAGCCAAACCGATAGAGTACAAGCCAAACCGATAGAGTACAAGCCAAACCGATAGAGTACAAGCCAAACCGATAGAGTACAAGCCAAACCGATAGAGTACAAGCCAAACCGATAGAGTACAAGCCAAACCGATAGAGTACAAGCCAAACCGATAGAGTACAAGCCAAACCGATAGAGTACAAGCCAAACCGATAGAGTACAAGCCAAACCGATAGAGTACAAGCCAAACCGATAGAGTACAAGCCAAACCGATAGAGTACAAGCCAAACCGATAGAGTACAAGCCAAACCGATAGAGTACAAGCCAAACCGATAGAGTACAAGCCAAACCGATAGAGTACAAGCCAAACCGATAGAGTACAAGCCAAACCGATAGAGTACAAGAGCCAAACCGATAGAGTACAAGCCAAACCGATAGAGTACAAGCCAAACCGATAGAGTACAAGCCAAACCGATAGAGTACAAGCCAAACCGATAGAGTACAAGCCAAACCGATAGAGTACAAGCCAAACCGATAGAGTACAAGCCAAACCGATAGAGTACAAGCCAAACCGATAGAGTACAAGTCAAACCGATAGAGTACCAGCCAAACCGATAGAGTACAAGCCAAACCGATAGAGTACAAGCCAAACCGATAGAGTACAAGCCAAACCGATAGAGTACAAGCCAAACCGATAGAGTACAAGCCAAACCGATAGAGTACAAGCCAAACCGATAGAGTACAAGCCAAACCGATAGAGTACAAGCCAAACCGATAGAGTACAAGCCAAAACCGATAGAGTACAAGCCAAACCGATAGAGTACAAGCCAAACCGATAGAGTACAAGCCAAACCGATAGAGTACAAGCCAAACCGATAGAGTACAAGCCAAACCGATAGAGTACATGAGCCAAACCGATAGAGTACAAGCCAAACCGATAGAGTACAAGCCAAACCGATAGAGTACAAGCCAAACCGATAGAGTACAAGCCAAACCGATAGAGTACAAGCCAAACCGATAGAGTACAAGCCAAACCGATAGAGTACAAGCCAAACCGATAGAGTACAAGCCAAACCGATAGAGTACAAGCCAAACCGATAGAGTACAAGCCAAACCGATAGAGTACAAGCCAAACCGATAGAGTACAAGCCAAACCGATAGAGTACAAGCCAAACCGATAGAGTACAAGCCAAACCGATAGAGTACAAGCCAAACCGATAGAGTACAAGCCAAACCGATAGAGTACAAGCCAAACCGATAGAGTACAAGCCAAACCGATAGAGTACAAGCCAAACCGATAGAGTACAAGCCAAACCGATAGAGTACAAGCCAAACCGATAGAGTACAAGCCAAACCGATAGAGTACAAGCCAAACCGATAGAGTACAAGCCAAACCGATAGAGTACAAGCCAAACCGATAGAGTACAAGCCAAACCGATAGAGTACAAGCCAAACCGATAGAGTACAAGCCAAACCGATAGAGTACAAGCCAAACCGATAGAGTACAAGCCAAACCGATAGAGTACAAGCCAAACCGATAGAGTACAAGCCAAACCGATAGAGTACAAGCCAAACCGATAGAGTACAAGCCAAACCGATAGAGTACAAGCCAAACCGATAGAGTACAAGCCAAACCGATAGAGTACAAGCCAAACCGATAGAGTACAAGCCAAACCGATAGAGTATAGAGCCAAGCCAAACCGATAGAGTACAAGCCAAACCGATAGAGTACAAGCCAAACCGATAGAGTACAAGCCAAACCGATAGAGTACAAGCCAAACCGATAGAGTACAAGCCAAACCGATAGAGTACAAGCCAAACCGATAGAGTACAAGCCAAACCGATAGAGTACAAGCCAAACCGATAGAGTACAAGCCAAACCGATAGAGTACAAGCCAAACCGATAGAGTACAAGCCAAACCGATAGAGTACAAGCCAAACCGATAGAGAGTACAAGCCAAACCGATAGAGTACAAGCCAAACCGATAGAGTACAAGCCAAACCGATAGAGTACAAGCCAAACCGATAGAGTACAAGCCAAACCGATAGAGTACAAGCCAAACCGATAGAGTACAAGCCAAACCGATAGAGTACAAGCCAGCCAAACCGATAGAGTACAAGCCAAACCGATAGAGTACAAGCCAAACCGATAGAGTACAAGCCAAACCGATAGAGTACAAGCCAAACCGATAGAGTACAAGCCAAACCGATAGAGTACAAGCCAAACCGATAGAGTACAAGCCAAACCGATAGAGTACAAGCCAAACCGATAGAGTACAAGCCAAACCGATAGATAGAGTACCAGAGCCAAAACCGATAGAGTACAAGCCAAACCGATAGAGTACAAGCCAAACCGATAGAGTACAAGCCAAACCGATAGAGTACAAGCCAAACCGATAGAGTACAAGCCAAACCGATAGAGTACAAGCCAAACCGATAGAGTACAAGCCAAACCGATAGAGTACAAGCCAAACCGATAGAGTACAAGCCAAACCGATAGAGTACAAGCCAAACCGATAGAGTACAAGCCAAACCGATAGAGTACAAGCCAAACCGATAGAGTACAAGCCAAACCGATAGAGTACAAGCCAAACCGATAGAGTACAAGCCAAACCGATAGAGTACAAGCCAAACCGATAGAGTACAAGCCAAACCGATAGAGTACAAGCCAAACCGATAGAGTACAAGCCAAACCGATAGAGTACAAGCCAAACCGATAGAGTACAAGCCAAACCGATAGAGTACAAGCCAAACCGATAGAGTACAAGCCAAACCGATAGAGTACAAGCCAAACCGATAGAGTACAAGCCAAACCGATAGAGTACAAGCCAAACCGATAGAGTACAAGCCAAACCGATAGAGTACAAGCCAAACCGATAGAGTACAAGCCAAACCGATAGAGTACAAGCCAAACCGATAGAGTACAAGCCAAACCGATAGAGTACAAGCCAAACCGATAGAGTACAAGCCAAACCGATAGAGTACAAGCCAAACCGATAGAGTACAAGCCAAACCGATAGAGTACAAGCCAAACCGATAGAGTACAAGCCAAACCGATAGAGTACAAGCCAAACCGATAGAGTACAAGCCAAACCGATAGAGTACAAGCCAAACCGATAGAGTACAAGCCAAACCGATAGAGTACAAGCCAAACCGATAGAGTACAAGCCAAACCGATAGAGTACAAGCCAAACCGATAGAGTACAAGCCAAACCGATAGAGTACAAGCCAAACCGATAGAGTACAAGCCAAACCGATAGAGTACAAGCCAAACCGATAGAGTACAAGCCAAACCGATAGAGTACAAGCCAAACCGATAGAGTACAAGCCAAACCGATAGAGTACAAGCCAAACCGATAGAGTACAAGCCAAACCGATAGAGTACAAGCCAAACCGATAGAGTACAAGCCAAACCGATAGAGTACAAGCCAAACCGATAGAGTACAAGCCAAACCGATAGAGTACAAGCCAAACCGATAGAGTACAAGCCAAACCGATAGAGTACAAGCCAAACCGATAGAGTACAAGCCAAACCGATAGAGTACAAGCCAAACCGATAGAGTACAAGCCAAACCGATAGAGTACAAGCCAAACCGATAGAGTACAAGCCAAACCGATAGAGTACAAGCCAAACCGATAGAGTACAAGCCAAACCGATAGAGTACAAGCCAAACCGATAGAGTACAATATGAGCCAAACCGATAGAGTACAAGCCAAACCGATAGAGTACAAGCCAAACCGATAGAGTACAAGCCAAAACCGATAGAGTACAAGCCAAACCGATAGAGTACAAGCCAAACCGATAGAGTACAAGCCAAACCGATAGAGTACAAGCCAAACCGATAGAGTACAAGCCAAACCGATAGAGTACAAGCCAAACCGATAGAGTACAAGCCAAACCGATAGAGTACAAGCCAAACCGATAGAGTACAAGCCAAACCGATAGAGTACAAGCCAAACCGATAGAGTACAAGCCAAAACCGATAGAGTACAAGCCAATCCGATAGAGTACCAGCCAAACCGATAGAGTACAAGTCAAACCGATAGAGTACAAGCCAAACCGATAGAGTACAAGCCAAACCGATAGAGTACAAGCCACACCGACAGAGTACATGAGCCAAACCGATAGAGTACAAGCCAAACCGATAGAGTACAAGTCAAACCAATAGAGTACCAGCCAAACCGATAGAGTACTAGGCCAAAACGATAGAGTACAATCCAAACCGCTCCATAGGCGACATCATCCAGAGTCTCTCCATAGGCGACATCATCCAGACCCGCTCCATAGGCAACTGCATACAGCACCTCTCCATAGGCGACTGCATACAGCGCCCCTCCATGGGCGACAGCATACAGCGCCTCTCTATAGGCGACTTCATCCAGAGCCTCTCCATAGGCAACTGCATACAGCACCTCTCCATAGGCGACTGCATACAGCGCCCCTCCATGGGCGACAGCATACAGCACCTCTCCATAGGCGACTTCATCCAGAGCCTCTCCATAGGCGACATCATCTAGAGCCTCTCCATAGGCGACATCATCCAGAGCCTTTCCATAGGCAACTGCATGCAGCGCCTCTCCATGGGCGACAGCACAGCGCCTCTCCATAGGCGACTTCATCCAGAGCCTCTCCATAGGCGACATCATCCTAGAGCCTCTCCATAGGCGACATCATTCAGAGCCTTTCCATAGGCAACTGCATGCACAGCACCTCTCCATAGGCAACTGCATGCAGCGCCCCGCCATGGGCGACAGCATACAGCGCCTCTCCATAGGCGACTTCATCCAGAGCCTCTCCATAGGCGACATCATCCAGAGCCTCTCCATAGGCGACATCATCCAGAGCCTCTCCATAGGCGACATCATCCAGAGCCTTTCCATAGGCGACTTCATCCAGAGCCTCTCCATAGGCGACATCATCCAGAGCCTCTCCATAGGCGACATCATCCAGAGCCTTTCCATAGGCAACTGCATGCAGCGCCTCTCCATGGGCGACAGCATACAGCGCCTCTCAATAGGCGACTTCATCCAGAGCCTCTCCATAGGCGACATCATCCAGAGCCTCTCCATAGGCGACATCATCCAGAGCCATTCCATAGGAAACTGCATGCAGCGCCTCTCCATGGGCGACAGCATACAGCGCCTCTCCATAGGCGACTTCATCCAGAGCCTCTCCATGGGCGACATCATCCAGAGCCTCTCCATAGGCGACATCATCCAGAGCCTCTCCATAGGCGACATCATCCAGACCCTTTCCATAGGCAACAGCATACAGCGCCTCTCCATAGGCGACTTCATCCAGAGCAGCTCCATAGGCGACATCATCCAGAGCCTCTCCATAGGCGACATCATCCAGAGCCTCTCCATAGGCAACTGCATGCAGCGCCTCTCCATGGGCGACAGCATACAGCGCCTCTCCATAGGCGACTTCATCCAGAGCCTCTCCATAGGCGACATCATCCAGACCCTTTCCATAGGCAACTGCATGCAGCGCCTCTCCATAGGCGACAACATACAGCGACTCTCCATAGGCGACTTCATCCAGAGCCTCTCCATAGACGACATCATGCAGAGCCTCTCCATAGGCGACATCATCCAGAGCCTTTCCACAGGCAACTGCATACAGCACCTCTCCATAGGCGACTGCATACAGCGCCCCTCCATGGGCGACAGCATACAGCGCCTCTCCATAGGCGACTTCATCCAGTGCCTCTCCATGGGCGACAGCATACAGCGCCTCTCCATAGGTGACTTCATCCAGCGCCTTTAAATAGGCGAGGAGAGTTTAATTATAAGACACTGTCGTGTTTAGCGAAGTTAAGATCATGGGCGAAGGAAAAGACATTCACAGAACTGTTTCTTTGATTCAGTTATCCAGTCAGGAAGACTGAACGTTGACTTCTGCTGTCAACCATTGCAAGCAGCCTTTCTTTGTGCTCACGAAAAACAATGAAACCTTGAAACAGTGTTGTGATTTTTCTTCTTCGGGAGAGTCTCGGACAGACTGTCTGAGCCGGTTCCACGGGTGGCCGTCCTGGTCAACAGCCTAACCCGAGCCAGACAAGCAACAGTATCAGAAGTCTATAATAGTCTAAAATATGGTACAGCTAACCGCTCTGCTAAATATCTAGTCCAGCAGAGTATTTGGAGCAGTTAAATTTAATATTATTAAACAGTAAAGTTGCCAAGTAGTGGAACCCAGAACGTAAGACTTAACTGCATCTTTAATATTACCTACATTATAGAATAAATTTTCATTTCAATGACGTGCAGCAATTCTACATACTTACAATTATGTGAGAAGAAGGCAATGCCAGGGCTTTGTTAGTGTGCAGTTCTACACAAAACGTGCAGTTCTAAATGAATTTGTGCAGCTGTAAAAGCAGTTTTTTGTAACCAACATGCGTTATGTAATTGTTTTCAATAAATAATAATAATGATATTATTATTATTATTATTCCATCTTTTGTCTCTTTAGTCTTTGCAAAATTGCAACTGCTTTATAATTTTTTATGTAGTATAAATATTTTAGTACGGCTTTAAACCTTTTTAACATTAAATAATCATGCCTGATGGATAGGCTACAAGAGAAAGCATGAATCTGGATTTGAGAAACGAAAAAAGGAAGAGAAAGGAGAACGACTATCTTGCAAACTATTTCGTGCCACACAGCTGTAGAAACATTTTCAAGGTTTCTTTAGACGCACCTTTTCAGATCTGCAAGATTGCCATGTTAAGGGCCTTTGTGGGGCCCTAAAATCCGTCTCACAAATAGCCAGATACCAGGACTGGGTCGCATTCTGTCTCCCCTTTGCCACAAAATTTAATTGTTAGCCCAAAAGGGATCTTATCACCAAAGATATCTTTTCCGTGCAATTTACTTCTAATCTAATCTAATCTAATCTGGAAACTTCTATGGTGCTGTTATCATAACACATAAGGCAGTATCATGGGAGGTTTGAACCCTGTCCGCTTTACAAGGCGTTCTAACGAATCGGCTACCGTGTCCTACATCTGGCTTTCGAATTGTCGTAGTAATCTAATCTAATCTATCGACTTCTATAGCGCCGTTATAATCATAATGTCCAAAACAGCAGTCGATGTTCGCTTCAAGTAAAAGGCAAGCATTTAGTATCGGGGTGCGTGTATTTTCTCCCGTCATTTTAGGCGTCGTGAGAGTCGGTTAGGGTAAGGTTACGCGTCGTGACTCGGTGAGGGTCAGGGTTACGGTCAGGGTTAGGGATAGTGCATTGCCTTCTAGATACTAGTATCTAGAAGGCAATGGATAGTGTCGTCTTTAGAAAACATCGTACCCTCCGCGTAGCATGCCAAAAGATGCCGTCCGACGCCCGTCAACTTACCCCGATACTAAATGCTTGCCCCCTAAGGGTCCTTATAGGCTACTTAACTTGTTTGTTGTAGTAGATATAGTAGTAATTAGGTGTTAATAGTAGTAACTATATTATATATTTCTCAAATTTTATAAATTATAACATTAGTTATAATAAATAATCGAACTTACTGGTGTTTCAAGATGAATTTTGATGTTAAACGTCGCTCAGTCGCCCACGTCTCCGCGTTAATTGTGTCTTAAGATGTTTCTATGGCAACATCGCGATGACGTAGGCCTACGTTTGATAACAAAACAACCGAATCGCATAATAATTTAATTCATTTCGAGAATTTATATGGCGCCTCTTCAAGAGATCTACTCAGAGGCGCTCCCAGCCATGGCCAGTGGCGGTGCCAGCATGGGGCTAGGGTGGGCTGAAGCCCCCCTATCGGCGGCTCAGCCCCCAAAACAAAAGTGGGAAATCACTGCCAATGCCAGAGAGGAGGGGAGAAAGGGAAGGAATTGGGGTTTTAGCCCCCCCCAACCTGAAATCCTGGCGCCGCTACTGATGTCCCAGCCCAGCCACAGCTAAGAAAAGGTGTGATTTGAGGGACTTATAAAAAGCAGGCGAGTTGAACCTAGGCATCAATCGCGTCTAGTGGGAGGCCATTCCAGATGGAGAGACCCACAACTGAAAAGGCTCGGCACTGTCTAACTAGGGTTGCCAACTTTAGATTATGAAATTTCTGGACAAGGCGCGAGCCACAACGATTTGTGGCTATTAGGATCTGGTCACTTTGGCGGAGCGTCGTAAGCTCCCCTGGCCCCAGCCGCAACGGGGCCTCCAAGAGTACATTATCATCCTAGTATCCCACAAAATATGTTGGATTTAGAAATTACTTAGAAAATCTGAAAATGTGAAAATACACTAGGTCCAAGATCTGATGACTGTTCACAATTATGTAAACATGGTGACCTGGTTGCTATGCATAGGCTATGGGCCTATATTTACTGCTGCTTGCATACGGAGAATGGCGATCATTTATGCGTATCCATGGTCGCCAAATGGCTGGCGTCAGGATCAGATTATGATGATGATGAATCACTATTAAAATTTAACGTGCAATTGATACTTTTTATTGTATTAATGTAACCAAAAACGTTGTGTGAGCACAGTGAGCATACTCGCACCTCGGCGCCACAACGCAAAACTTTTGTCAGCATCTGCGACTTTGGCGCCTTAGGTTGTCTGGCACCTGGACTTCATCTAACTAACTCATAATCAGTTCATCACAGAATTGGGTTTCGCCTCAATTCCTTGCTAACCGCAAAACACAAAACTCACCTCTTGCAGGACCTTTTGCGTGCAAAGAAATCTTTCCGCTTTCGTTGTGCTACTTCTGACGGAGTGACGGTAACAGTGGTAGCATTATATAGAGGCGCGATGACTATAACGGTTCCGCGACAATTCGTCTACCGACACTTCGTCTACGACACTTCGTCTACAGACACTTCGTCTAACGACATTTCGTCTACAAGTGTATCTGTATCCATTACAGCTAATCAACAGAGGCCTCTTTCTTATAGTTTCGCTAAAACGTGCTATATATTCTCAGGAATCCAGCTTCTAATTACTGACAAGATTATTTTCATCAATCCAGCTTCTATTGAACGGAAACTTATTTTCATCCATGCATCCAGGTTGATTTCCAGCTTCTATTTACGGGAAAAATTATTTCGATCAATCCAGCTTCTATTTCAACACAGGAATGTTTTCATCAATCCCACTTCCATTTAGGGAAACAGTTTTAATCCAGCTTCCATTTTAAACTGACAATATCAAATAACTTTGTAGACGAAATGTCGGTAGACGAAGTGTCTGTAGACGAAGTGTCGTAGACGAAATGTCGGTAGACAAAGTGTCGTGACACCGACTATAACTAATCAAAGGACGTGCTAGCCTAATTCAGATTTTCACACCGATTCCAGCTAAGTCTTCCGCAAATGAGTCATTAATGGAGTTTAATAAAGAAAACTGCTGTGACAGGCAGAGGCGAAAATCTATACATAACTTTGGGGGGGACAGAGTACCTACGAGGGCCGGATTTTGGGGGGGACAGCAGGGCTTAAGTCACAACTTTGGGGGGACTGTCCCCCTCTGTCCCCCCCATGATTTACGCCACTGGTGACAGGCCTACACTGTAGGTCTACACTGTGTAGCCTATAGCCTAGAGACAGCGGGAATCAGAAACACGATACCCGCTGGCAGCGATTATAAAACATTAATTTGAACTCGACGGAGAGGCAGACAGACAGACAGAGAGGAAGGGAGAGGGAGCGGCTTGAGTAAACACGTAGGCTAAGTAGTTTTCTATGATGTTAGTGAATATTGAAACGCACCGTGAAGCTGATTTTGGATGGCGGGTCTCCTTTTTTAGGTGGCGAGTCTCATAATTCGGGTGGCGGGTCTCACAATGCAGGTGGCGGGTCTCAAATCAGAGGTGCTGGGTCTGAAATCCGAGGTGCCGGATCTCAGACCCGGCTGAATTTAACCACTGCCGGTGGGACATCACAGAGGACCGTAGAGGGGGACACAGAGGGGCACAGGGGACGCCAGCACTCTGTGCACCCGCCTTCCTCAACATGGAGTAATTTCGTTACACGCCTCCCCACCATAGAAAAATGTCCCATTTTCAGTAGGCGCTCTCATTCCCTGATAGTCCTAGTACGGCAGAAAGCTGTCCAAAAATCACGAGGTTAACTCCCCTAAACAAATTAATACGTAAATTAACATCCGATACCTTCAGCAATCATGCTTCAACTATCGTATTTTTCTTCCTGAAATGCTCAAAAAAAGAATATAGCATTTTCACCACCGACAAAATTGGGTCCAGGGAGAACAGTTTGGCGACCTGATCCGATACTCTTCATCGGAGTCTGAAGACAGGAACCACGTACAGGGTCACTGGCGAAGGGGGATCTGGGAGAAGGGATCCCACGGACGATGACGAAACACTGTATACTTACGCTGGAAGTCGGGCTCTCATCTGTCCCTCCCGGTTCATAGTCCAGGTCCGGAGCACGCTCAGTTGTAGTCGATGACGGAGGGGAGATGGGATCCGAGTAGTGGTTCATCGGAGGCATTCCTTCCTCAGAGTCCGATATTACGATGGGCGAGGGTGGTAATGGGTTCACCACGGCACGGGGCTTCTCTGCGTTACTTCGACCTCCACAGGCTCGCGCTTCCTCTACTTCAAGTGTTTCGTCGCATGCACATTTTTAAGAACATCACAACAATCACCCATTCTAGTTTTCATTGTTGTTGTGTCATGTAGAGTGTGGCTTTTCGAAGTCTTGGTCGTTTGGCTTGGATCGTGCCAATCCTGATTGCTGTAACCGCCTGTAGTAGTTTCAACGCCGGCATCATGTGCGGTTCACGGTGCGTATATAATTATACGAATTATTTATGCATTTAATATGTATGTATGTATGTATGTATGTAACTATGTATGTATGTATGTATGTGTATGTATGTATGTATGTATGTATGTATGTATGTATGTATGCATGTATGTATGTATGTGTGTATGTATGTATGAGCACTTTTTATAGCGCCCCTTCAAGATTTCTACTCAGAGGCGCTCCCGACTACAGCGCGGACACTGAATCGGAGTTTCACGCCGAAGCGCATGAGCAATTGCGAGTGAAGGACTTGCCCAGGGTCCCTGCGCGACGGCTTGAGGTGGATTCGAACCCGCAACTCTCCGGCTGCAAGGCACCGAACATACCCCTACACCACCGCGCCCCAAAAACTTCTGCAATAATTGGTGTATACATTCAACGGATCCGTGAGTTAAACAAGCACCAGAGCAACAGCTACCAAAAGGCAATTATAGAACCCAGGAACCCTTGTACTTCCGAATGACCTTTCTATAAAACCATTTTGTCAGCAGTTTAAACATCTCTCTCACTCGTTTGTTGCGGGGGTTGGGCTGGGCTATAACATGTTCTCCTGATACATCAGTAGGCTACATGCAGAATTGTGGGGGAGCATCATTGGTCAACGTCCAGTCCAGGTGGGTCTTCGACTACCACTCACAGTATCTCATTATCAAGCAAAAGATCGTTGTTATTGCTAGCATTATTTTCGGCATTAACATGAACATTGTTGTTAGCATTCAAAGTTAGCATTGGCATTAACGCAGTGGCATCGAGTCCATAGCCTATGTCTTTTTCTGTCGTTACCTTAGAATGGCATTTGTTGGTGCCAGGCGGGGTCAACTGCCGTCAGTGTTGCAGCTCATCAGCGTAAAGTTTGTCACTCCAATTACAGCGCTCATCTTTCAGGTGAGTACTTAGTCGGAACATCAGCAAAGCGGAACTTCATTCCAATTTACACAATTGCTCTAAGTATGGAGGATCAAGTAAGGAAAATATAGGACCTATTGGCTTTTCATGCCATAACTGGATGTGATGTGACATGCATCCTATTTAGCAGGGATCAGCAAAAAGAGTCCATTGAAAACATACTTGGAAAGTTCCTACTTACTTTTACAATAGGGAACATTCCCCTATCACTATCAGAGAATGCTGTAGCGAATGTACAGGGTGGGCCAAAAAAAAGTAACCCCCTACGCATTTGTGCTAATATTTCGGCCAAAAGTAAGAATGTTTAAATCACGTTTTACAGGCTTAAAGGTAATTCATATCTACGTATAATGGCCAAATATCACTGAAAATTTTCAAACAGAACAAAAGTTATATCACTTTTAGTGAGTCAACCCACTGTTTTTTTATGGTTCAAAAACGTAACGCAACAAAAAGCAGCAAAAAAACGATTTTATTAAGTCACTTCTCAAATGATTGTTATCAAACAAACTCGATTATTGTTTCACAACTTGCGTTGAATGTGTCAACCACCAGTACCCATACATGTTCTGAGTCTCTTTGTAAAGTTTTGATGTCGTTGTTGATGGGTTCCAGAGGTAAATCTTCCCACATAAACTTCAATGCGACCTTCAATTCTCTTATCATTTTTGGCTTTGGTCGCAGATTGTGGCATTTCTCCAGCATAGCTCCCCTTATTATCTATTTGTTGGAGTGTGGAAGATTTCGGCCTTCCGCTGCCTTTACGACGTTCCAGAGCCGACCCCTTTCATCAATGGGGGGACATATTTTTTAACGGTAGACTAAGCCTACTCAGCTTCCACTGTTTATCAGGGCAACGGCGATTAGAGCTTTAGCTCAAAGACCCTGCTCATAAAGTGTCTGCATACGCATTTTGTCTGTCATTGACACCTTGCCCATCTTGATATTTTAGAAATTTCAATTTCATTATTTCAATAAAAAAATTATTAATCTGAAAGATTCTAATATTAATCAACTTGATCGTCGTCTTGCTAAGTAACGTCACAGTGACGTGCAGCTACGCTGGTACCCCGTTTCTTTTCTAAATAATAATAATATGTATCTGGCAATATCAAGTTTGTTTGATAACAATCATTTGAGAAGTGACTTAGTAAAATCGTTTTTTGTTGCTTTTTGCTGCGTTACGTTTTTGAACCATAAAAAAACAGTGGGTGGACTCACAAAAAGTGATATAACTTTTGTTCTGTTTGAACATTTTTGGTGAAATTTGGTCATTGTACGTAGATATGAATTACCTTTAAGCCTGTAAAACGTGATTTAGAAATTCTTACTTTTGGCCGAAATATTAGCAAAAATGCGTAGGGGTTACTTTTTTATGGCCCACCCTGTAGAGGAATTTGTGGTAAGATTGTATAAAACAAATGACAAAGTCAAGACATGCGATGTGGCATGACATGTTTTGTTTGGGAAACCAAGAAGACTGATTCCCTTCCACCATGGAGTGATAATTATCAGGCAGCATAGTAAACGTGCTCATTGCAACTGTCATTTAAAGAAAGGCCTGTCTTCCACATATTGATGCACCAAAACAAGCCTCAACAGAAGCTATTAGCCACCATTTTGGCCGCCATCTTGTTTTCCACACGACCGCTACAAATCCAGCTTGCTATTCACGATTTTCGTTTTCCCTGTTAGCAAATTGTTACATGCTTTGCTTTTAACAATTTTATTTTGAGATTCCAAGCCTAGTCTATAGGCTAATACATATGTTTGCTCATTTGCTCCCAATTAACTTATTCGTCATTGTCTCTTAATCAATTGCAGGGTTTCCTTACAATCTGCTTCATCTGGACGATCGAGGTCTATAGATTGATCAACAATTTCGTCTGTGGGATGTTGGCATATGATGCTCTAGTTGTCTTCGGCTACATTCGATACCGGATTCGCAATCCACAGATCCTCGCTGACAAAAAATTCAAGGTTACGCGAGCTTACATCATATCTTGTCTTGTAGCGATGACGTCAAACGGCGTCGCTAGCTGGGGTGGACCCGGTTGAGGGATGGTCAGATCAAAGTGCCTAGCACCAGTTTCATAGGACCAGGGTATATTCGCGGAGGGCGAGCGGTCATGCCTCAGTTCCAGTAGTAGTGATGTTACCTCATTATCATCCAGTTGGCGGGAAGCCTCAGATTCCAATTCGTCATCTTCTGTCCCCAGATGGCGTGAGTGGGTGCCCGTGTCTTCCGGATGGGGAGAAACCATATGCATTGCCCTAGGCAATAATTCTGGGTTCGTGGGGGTTCAACCAGAAGCTATTGGCCACCATTTTGGCCGCCATCTTGTTTTCCACACGACCGCTAAAAATCCAGCTTGCTATTGACGATTTTCGTTTTCCCTGTTAGCAAATTGTTACATGCTTTGCTTTTCATCCAGTTTTCATCCAGTTCAACCCGCAGACTTTGGTTCAATATAATCACAGTATAAGTATATAATTACATCATCGATAGGATCAATAGCTAACACAGAAGTCCTCGGAACATCTGTCATCATGACGGCATTGACGGGGGTTCAAACTCTGAACTCTGGGGTTTGCAGCGGCGAGAGCGGTAAGGGCCCTAAGGGGAAGGATGTGTATCAGCTGGGGATAGGATTTATGAGGTGCTTTAAGTTTGAATAAAAGACGTCGCAGTTATTCATAATCGTAATGTCGAGATTTCTTCAGCGCCCAAACAAGCGAAGTCGCGGGAGCCAGCTTATTCACAGGCGCTTAGTGAAAACAGAATCCATAGGCGGGGGAGTAAAAATCGGTTCTAGGTCAAAATCCAAAGGGGTCAGACAGTCAGACGGCTATAAGGTGGATGGTGTTTAGCATTGAAACAGCGAGGGAAGTAAGCGGAAGAGGAGGAATCGGGATACGATTTGTGAAAGAGCAGTGTTTTCAGTTTTCAGTTTTGAGTAAAAGACCTGTGGCGACTGGAGAGATAACAAGAGGTGAGGTATTGGTGAGTTCGTGGGATGGATCAGATATTTCTCGTAGGCCTACTACAGTAACTGCAGGGCGAGAGTTTGTTCCAGAGAGGTGAAACAGCTATGGCTATGAAGCGAGTTGCAAATTGCAGAGAAGTGACGGAAGGGCGGAGAAGTGTTAGAGCGGAAGAGGGGCGGGTTGAGCGATGTGGTTGGAACGTGAACAGCTGCAGGCGGAGATAGAGGGACTGGGAGGATTGGGTACAGCGTTTTTTGTTTTGTTATGCTGGCACATTATTAAACAAATATGGAGACTTTCGTTGTCTTTGTTAACATAACGGAAACTTGATAAGATACAACTAAAATTACCTATAATTGCAGACCATAGGCGTAGCTACATTGAGGCACGAGGAGGCAGTTGCCTCCTCTTGCTTTCTTTATATACTGGAACTTCCATTGACTAATGACCCCAATTACCAGGATTTTGCCAATGGTATGTGAAATTGCCTCCTCTTAAATTCAAGTTTCGCTACGTGCCTGTTGCAGACCCGTAACGCATTTACTGCACACAAAAGCAGACAGCCAACCATTTAGCCTAAGCAAAGGACGAGTTCGACACCTCGTCATAATTCAAATTTTCTGTGGACATAATTATTCGTGAATTTAAAACCGCACCACTGAGGCCTATTATTCACGCTGTCACAGCATAATGTAATTGGTAGGCCTACATTAATTATTACAAGTGGTTCCAGTGACATTTGCTTGTATCGCAAACTAGTAGGCCATACTAACCATTTAACTATTTCTTGCTAAACTCAGCTTCCGTTGATCGTTCCGGTCACTTATTTCGTCATCTGTCTTCTACTGGTTGGTGTTCCCATGGTAACCAATCCAATGGAATCGATGATTGGAATCGTGCTGTCACTTGGAACGGCTATTCCCTATTACGTCATCATCATCAAGTGGTTCAACAAGACGAATCGCAAGGGTCAACTGCACCGAAGGCTCGGTAAACAGCTTTTTTAGGCCCTAATTTAGGCTATATTTTATTTAGACGTTGCGTAGCAGTTAGTAGCTTTCCAGGAATATTAAAGTTGTGCGACTGAGTTGAATTAGCTGCGATTGGATATGGGCTCACGAGGCCAGAAAAGGTCATCAGTAGGCCTAGGCCTACGTAGGATTGTAGGCCTAATTCAGTGTGCTTGATGATTTTCAGATGAATTTAAGATCTTCGTTCAGAAGATTCTCTACAGTGTATCTGAGGGCGATAATGGTTCACAGTCATCCGACCCAACGACGACCGATTCCTCTCAAAGTAAAGACTCAAAGCTTCACAAGCATCGATAGTAGGCACCATACACTGAAGCGGTACAGCGCCTCTCTGACTCAGTAGCAAATCCCCATAAGATCTGGTCATTAATGATAAAACTTCCTATACCTACTGTAGAATCTTAGGCGACATTGAGATTTGATTACTTTGTACGACATTTAGAAGTCAATAAAAATGAGAGCCTATAAATAGTAAGCCTATGCTAGCGTCTTTGTTGTTAAGTATAGGGCCTAACCTTACAGGTAGGCTACAGCCTATTAGGAAAATTCTGTCCATGATTTTTACTGACTATAATATGACTAAATGGTTAAAGTATTATTTTTTGCAATAATGCTGTCTGTAGTACTTTGAAAATACAGTTGACATTTTGTCCTCGAGATGGACAGGAATGGTAAGTTTTTAGGTGAAACTGTCCAACTCCGCACGTGTCTGCTCGAGCGCGGCAAGGAGTCACGATTTTCAACAGCAATGACAACTTTTCTTTTCGGTGAAATGGAAAATATATTTTATTGTACGACACATATATTATATATTTAACTATTCCAGTACAATGAACGTTTTTTCTTACGAACATATATGTTAATGTAAAAATGTAAATTGTGTGACAATATAGGCTATATAATTCTTGCTTAAATAGAAATTTAATTGATGAATTATAATTCTTGTGTAGGCTAAATGGAAAATGGATTGATGAAAAATAATTCTTGATTAAATAGAATCTGAATTGATGAAAAACTTTTTGCATAAATAGAAGTTGGATTGACGACAGTTATTCTGGACATTGCATGATTTTACAATGCCATGTATATAAACTAATTTAGAATGCTAAAATGATAAATTATCCTGCTTAGTCCAATAATATTTGCTGTACTCTCCTGGTATTGGGAAAATACTACAGGTAAGCTAAGGCAAACGTAAATCAATTTAATACCATCAGTAAACATTCATTCATTCATTCATTTCGGATATTTATATAGCGACCCTTCAAGATTTCTACTCAGAGGCGCTCCCGACTACAGCGCGGACACTGAATCGGAGTTTCACGCCGAAGCGCATGAGCAATTGTGAGTGAAGGACTTGCCCAGGGTCCCTACGCGGCGGCTTGAGGTGGATTCGAACCCGCAACCCTCCGGCTGCAAGGCACCGAATATACCCCCTTGAGGTTGATTCGAACCCGCAACCCTCCGGCTGCAAGGCACTGAACATACCTCTACACCACCGCGCCCCACAAATCTCGTGAAGATTAGCGACATCACCTGTCAGTATATATGATACTCTCATAAACATAAGTCGGCTACAGTTTGTAGTCACCTTAATTAAGACTAACCGCTATATTTGCTCTCCCTCCCTCGTATAGTCTGCGAATAGACCTACACCCAATTAAATCTAACGTCTTAAGTCTGAGTGGCCAGCAGGTCTGTGCGTAGCGAGTGAAATGTCAACTCTGCCACTGATCGTATACTTTGTCAGTGCCAGTCCCAAGCCTGGAATGAAGGAGGAGGGCGACGCTAATGGTCTTTGTTGCCACACAGCTATAGTCGTTAAACAGAAAAACCACCAAACGTCTCTGTAGAAGATATTAGCACTGCATTACACCAATCGAATAGACAATCCTTTTCCATATAGCACACCTAGATTGTAGAGCGTGTTTATATGTTAGTGCAGAGAGCGCCTCTGATTAGATATCTTGAAGGGACGCTATACGTTACGTTTACATTACAACACATTACATCGACTGTTTGCAAATGCATGGAGCGTCAGCACAGTGGCACTATATATATAAGTTCTTAGATTAGAAACATGGGGTTACAAGCAGACTTTCGGCCTTTGCATCTCCATCCCTTCAAAAGATCACCTGTAGTCATGGGCGCCGCCAGACGTACGCACTTACGCACTTAGCGCTGAAAGGCTAAGAAACGAAAAATTGCAAATGAAAAAGTGAAATGTTATTAAGTTACAAACTCATAATAACTTAGGTACTAGTTTTAATATTAGGTAAACTAACCGGGTAAACTAACAGTCTAACACCATCTAGCAGTGGCGTAACCAGAGCTTCCCCAAAATTACGCAGATTCCAACCTCTCTGAGGGGAGGGGTCTGAGAAGAGGCTGTAAGGAACTTTTTATTTGGGTGTGTATAATGGTGCATTTTGGAGACCATCTTTTTGGTTAAAAGTAATTACAATTTACATCAGTTCTTTGGGAAATTATATAATTTCAAAATTATATCTTGCGAGGCGAAAACTTCCTCATTCGTGCCTGAACACCTCCTTGCAATCCTATTACTATTTACCAAGACCAAAAACCAGACAAAGATAATTAATTAATACGAGACGAAGATACAACCGATTTGCCTCTAGTCTACGGGTCGGAATGTTGGCCAATGCGAAAGCAGACAAGAAAAGAATTATTACAGCAGAAATTAGTTTACTGCGGAAGATCGCAGGATTTCAAGACTTCAGAAAATAAGAAACGCTGGCATTAGACAGCATTATGGATCGAAACAACTCTGCTGGACAAAGTCGTTCAACGAAGACTTCGCTGGTTTCGACATAATAGAGATGCCAGTTGACAGAATACCACACACTACACTACATGCAAGATTCGAAGGAAAAGACACTAAGGCAGAGCCAGACAACGCTGGATAAACCATATAAAAGAGGATAAAACATCACTTTGACACTAAGGGAAACAATGGACTTGACAAATGACCGAGGAAAACACAGATAATTTATTCGTACCCATCGCCGCCAAATGGTTGGCGTCAGAAACCGATGATGGTGGTGGTGATGATGATTATGATCCAATGCAGATACATGGCGATAGGCATCTGACAATTTCAATATAATGTGCAAACATAATTATTATCAAACAATAAAATAGCAAAAATTACAGTCAAATCTGAGACACGGTCACTTACACAAATTAAGGTATTTCACACATTTGATCATTTCACATGGATTGACTCTCCCTTCCTCCTTACCCTCCATTCGCACCTCCTCCCTTTCCTCCATTTTTCGCACCTCCTCCCTTTCCTCCATTCGCTCCTCCTCCCTTTCCTCCATTCGCACTTCCTCCCTTTCCTCCATTCGCTCTTCCTCCCTTCCTCCATTCGCTCCTCCTCCTTTCCTCATTCGCTTTCCTCCCTTTCGCTCCTTTCCTCCTCCCTTCCTCTCCATTCTGCACCTCCTCCCTTTCCTCCATTCGCTCCTCCTCCTTTCCTCCATTCGCTCTTCCTCCCTTTCCTCCAATTCGCACCTCCTCTCTTTCCTCCATTCGCTCTTCCTCCCTTTCCTCCATTCGCACCTCCTCCCTTTCCTCCATTCGCACCTTCCTCCCTTTCCTCCATTCGCACCTCCTCCCTTTCCTCCATTCGCACCTCCTCCCTTTCCTCCATTCGCACCTGCACCTCCTCCCTTTCCTCCCTCCATCTTCCTCCTCCTTTCCTCCATTCGCACCTCCTCCCTTTCCTCCATCCTCCTCCTTTCCTCCATTCGCACCTCCTCCCTTTCCTCCATTCGCTCTCCCTTTCCTCCATTCGCACCTCCTCCCTTTCCTCCATTCGCTCCTCCTCCCTTTCCTCCATTCGCACCTCCTCCCTTTCCTCCATTCGCTCTTCCTCCTCCCTTTCCTCCATTCGCACCTCCTCCCTTTCCTCCATTCGCTCCTCCCTCCCTTTCCTCCATTCCTCCTCCTCCTCCCTTTCCTCCATTTCCACCTCCTCCCTTTCCTCCATTCGCACCTCCTCCCTTTCCTCCATTCGCTCTCTCCTCCCTTTCCTCCATTCGCACCTCCTCCCTTTCCTCCATTCGCACCTCCTCCCTTTCCTCCATTCGCACCTCCTCCCTTTCCTCCATTCGCTCCTCCTCCCTTTCCTCCATTCGCACCTCCTCCCTTTCCTCCATTCGCACCTCCTCCCTTTCCTCCATTCGCACCTCCTCCCTTTCCTCCATTCGCACCTCCTCCCTTTCCTCCATTCGCACCTCCTCCCTTTCCTCCATTCGCTCCTCCTCCCTTTCCTCCATTCGCACCTCCTCCCTTTCCTCCATTCGCACCTCCTCCCTTTCCTCCATTCGCTCCTCCTCCCTTTCCTCCATTCGCACCTCCTCCCTTTCCTCCATTCGCTCCTCCTCCCTTTCCTCCATTCGCTCCTCCTCCCTTTCCTCCATTCGCACCTCCTCCCTTTCCTCCATTCGCTCCTCCTCCCTTTCCTCCATTCGCTCCTCCTCCCTTTCCTCCATTCGCACCTCCTCCCTTTCCTCCATTCGCACCTCCTCTCCTTTCCTCCATTCGCTCCTCCTCCCTTTCCTCCATTCGCTCCTCCTCCCTTTCCTCCATTCGCTCCTCCTCCCTTTCCTCCATTCGCTCCTCCTCCCTTTCCTCCATTCGCACCTCCTCCCTTTCCTCCATTTCGCTCCCTCCTCCCTTTCCTCCCTTTCCTCCACCTCCTCCCTTTCCTCCATTCGCACCTCCTCCCTTTCCTCCATTCGCACCTCCTCCCTTTCCTCCATTCGCACCTCCTCCCTTTCCTCCATTCGCTCCTCCTCCCTTTCCTCCATTCGCACCTCCTCCCTTTCCTCCATTCGCACCTCCTCCTCCTCCCTTTCCTCCATTCGCACCTCCTCCCTTTCCTCCATTCGCACCTCCTCCCTTTCCTCCATTCGCACCTCCTCCCTTTCCTCCATTCGCTCCTCCTCCCTTTCCCTCCATTCGCTCCTCCTCCCTTTCCTCCATTCGCACCTCCTCCTTTCCTCCATTCGCTCCTCCTCCCTTTCCTCCATTCGCTCCTCCTCCCTTTCCTCCATTCGCTCCTCCTCCCTTTCCTCCATTCGCTCCTCCTCCTCTTTCCTCCATTCGCACCTCCTCCCTTTCCTCCATTCGCTCCTCCTCCTTTCCTCCATTTCGCACCTCCTCCCTTTCCTCCATTCGCACCTCCTCCCTTTCCTCCATTCGCTCCTCCTCCCTTTCCTCCATTCGCACCTCCTCCTTTCCTCCATTCGCTCCTCCTCCCTTTCCTCCATTCGCACCTCCTCCCTTTCCTCCATTCGCACCTCCTCCCTTTCCTCCATTCGCACCTCCTCCCTTTCCTCCATTCACCTCCTCCCTTTCCTCCATTCGCACCTCCTCCCTTTCCTCCATTCGCTCCTCCTCCCTTTCCTCCATTCGCACCTCCTCCCTTTCCTCCATTCGCTCCTCCTCCCTTTCCTCCATTCGCACCTCCTCCCTTTCCTCCATTCGCTCCTCCTCCCTTTCCTCCATTCGCACCTCCTCCTTTCCTCCATTCGCACCTCCTCCTCCCTTTCCTCCATTTCGCTCCTCCTCCCTTTCCTCCATTCGCACCTCCTCCCTTTCCTCCATTCGCACCTCCTCCCTTTCCTCCATTCGCACCTCCTCCTTTTCCTCCATTCGCTCCTCCTCCCTTTCCTCCATTCGCTCCTCCTCCCTTTCCTCCATTCGCACCTCCTCCCTTTCCTCCATTCGCTCCTCCTCCCTTTCCTCCATTCGCACCTCCTCCCTTTCCTCCATTCGCACCTCCTCCCTTTCCTCCATTCGCTCCTCCTCCCTTTCCTCCATTCGCTCCTCCTCCCTTTCCTCCATTCGCTCCTCCCTTTCCCTTTCGCCTTCATTCTTCATCCTCCTCTCCTTTCCTCCATTCGCGCTCCTCCTCCCTTTCCTCCATTCGCTCCTCCTCCTTTCCTCCATTCGCTCCTCCTCCCTTTCCTCCATTTCGCTCCTCCTCCCTTTCCTCCATTCGCACCTCCTCCCTTTCCTCCATTCGCGCCTCCTCCCTTTCCTCCATTCGCTCCTCCTCCCTTTCCTCCATTCGCTCCTCCTCCTTTCACTCCATTCGCTCCTCCTCCCTTTCCTCCATTCGCTCCTCCTCCCTTTCCTCCATTCGCACCTCCTCCCTTTCCTCCATTCGCACCTCCTCCCTTTCCTCCATTCGCACCTCCTCCCTTTCCTCCATTCGCACCTCCTCCCTTTCCTCCATTCGCTCCTCCTCCCTTTCCTCCATTCGCACCTCCTCCCTTTCCTCCATTCGCACCTCCTCCCTTTCCTCCATTCGCATCCTCCTCCCTTTCCTCCATTCGCTCCTCCTCCCTTTCCTCCATTCGCACCTCCTCCCTTTCCTCCATTCGCACCTCCTCCCTTTCCTCCATTCGCTCCTCCTCCCTTTCCTCCATTCGCACCTCCTCCCTTTCCTCCATTCGCACCTCCTCCCTTTCCTCCATTCGCACCTCCTCCCTTTCCTCCATTCGCTCCTCCTCCCTTTCCTCCATCCATTCGCACCTCCTCCCTTTCCTCCATTTCTCCTCCTCCCTTTCCTCCATTCGCACCTCCTCCCTTTCCTCCATTCGCACCTCCTCCCTTTCCTCCATTCGCACCTCCTCCTTTCCTCCATTCGCACCTCCTCCCTTTCACTCCATTCGCACCTCCTCCCTTTCCTCCATTCGCACCTCCTCCCTTTCCTCCATTCGCACCTCCTCCCTTTCCTCCATTCGCTCCTCCTCCCTTTCCTCCATTCGCACCTCCTCCCTTTCCTCCATTCTCTCCTCCTCCCTTTCCTCCATTCGCTCCTCCTCCTTTCATCCATTCATCCTCCTCCTCCCTTTCCTCCATTCGCTCCTCCTCCTTTCCTCCATTCGCGCACCTCCTCCCTTTCCTCCATTCGCTCCTCCTCCCTTTCCTCCATTCGCACCTCCTCCCTTTCCTCCATTCGCACCTCCTCCCTTTCACTCCATTTCGCACCTCCTCCCTTTCCTCCATTCGCTCCTTCCTCCTTTCCTCCATTCGCACCTCCTCGCTTTCCTCCATTCGCTCCTCCTCGCTTTCCTCCATTCGCTCCTCCTCCCTTTCCTCCATTCGCTTTCCTCCTTTCATCCTTCATTCGCACCTCCATCCTTTCCTCCATTCGCACCTCCTCCCTTTCCTCCATTCGCTCCTCTTCCTCCTTTCCTCATTCGGCCTCTCCTCCCTTTCCTCCATTCTCGGCTCTCCTCCCCCTTTCCTCCATTTCGCTCCTCCTCCCTTTCACTCCATTCGCACCTCCTCCCTTTCCTCCATTCGCTCCTCCTCCTCCCTTTCCTCCATTCATCTCCTCCTCCCTTTCCTCCATTCGCACCTCCTCCCTTTCCTCATTCGCACTTCCTCCCTTTCCTCCATTCGCACCTCCTCCCTTTCCTCCATTTCGCGCTCATCCTCCCTTTCCTCCATTCGCTCTTTCCTCCCTTTCCTCCATTCGCGCTCCTCCTCCTTTCGCTCCACTCTCCTTTCTTTCCTCCATTTCCTCCTCCTCCCTTTCCTCCATTCGCATCCTCCTCCTTTTCCTCCATTCGCTCTCCTCCCTTTCATCCATTCGCTCCTCCTCCCTTTCCTCCATTCGCACCTCCTCCCTTTCATCCATTCGCTCGCTCCTCCCTTTCCTCCATTCGCTCTCCTCTCCTTTCCTCCATTCGCACCTCCTCCCTTTCCTCCATTCGCTCCTCCTCCCTTTCCTCCATTTCGCGCCTCCTCCCTTTCCTCCATTTCGCTCTTCCTCCCTTTCCTCCATTCGCTCCTCCTCCCTTTCCTCCATTTCGCACCTCCTCCCTTTCCTCCATTTCGCTCTTCCTCGCTTTCCTCCATTTCGCACCTCCTCCCTATCCTTTCCTCCATTCGCTCCTCCTCCCTTTCCTCCATTCGCTCTCCTCTTTTCATCCATTTCGCTCCTCCTCCCTTTCCTCCATTTCGCCTCCTCCCTCGCTCTCCATTTTCGCTCTTCCTCCCTTTCCTCCATTCGCGCCTCCTCCTTTCCTCCATTCGCACCTCCTCCCTTTCATCCATTCGCGCCTCCTCCCTTTCCTCCATTCGCGGCTCCTCCCTTTCGCTCCATTCAGCTCTCCTTCCTTTCATCCATTCGCTCCTCCTCCCTTTCTCCGTTCCATTCGCTCCTCCTCCTTTCACTCCATTCATTCGCTCCTCGCTCATCGCTTTCCTCCATTCCGCACTCTTCCTCCCTTTCACTCCATTCGCACCTCCTCCATTTCCTCATCCATTCGCACCTCCTCCCTTTCCTCCATTCGCATCTCTCCTCCCTTTCCTCCATTCGCACCTCCTCCCTTTCCTCCATTCGCACCTCCTCCTTTTCCTCCATTCGCACCTCCTCCCTTTCCTCCGTTCGCACCTCCTCCCTTTCCTCCATTCGCACCTCCTCGGCTTTCCTCCATTTCGGCTCTCATCTCTCCATTCGCTTTCCTCCTTTTTTCGCCTCCTCCCTTTCCTCCATTCGCTCCTCCTCCCTTTCACTCCGATTCGCTCCTCCTCCCTTTCATCCATTCGCACCTCCTCCCTTTCCTCCATTCGCTCCTCCTCCCTTTCCTCCATTTCGCTCCTCCTCCCTTTCCTCCATTTTCGCACCTCCTCCCTTTCCTCCATTCGCGCTCCTCCTCCCTTTCCTCCATTTCGCTCCTCCTCCTTTCCTCCATTCGCTCCTCCTCCCTTTCCTCCATTCGCACCTCCTCCCTTTCATCCGTTCGCACCTCCTCATCTTTCCTCCATTCGCTCTATCCTCCGGCTTTCCTCCATTTCGCACCTCCTCCCTTTCATCCATTTTCACCTTCTCCCTTTCATCCATTCGCTCCTCCTCCCTTTCCTCCATTCGCTCCTCCTCCCTTTCACTCCATTCGCACCTCCTCCCTTTCCTCCATTCGCTCTTCCTCCCTTTCACTCCATTTCGCTCATCCTCCCTTTCCTCCATTTCGCTATCCTCGCTTTCATCCATTCGCACCTCCTCCCTTTCCTCCATTTCGCACCTCCTCCCTTTCCTCCATTTCGCGCCTCCTCCCGCTTTCATCCATTTCGCACCTCCTCCTTTCGGCCATTTCGCGCCTCCTCCCTTTCATCCATTTCGCTCCTCATCCCTTTCATCCATTCCTCATCGGCTTTCATCCATTCGCTCCTCATCCCTTCGTTCATGTCATATTTCGCTCTTCCCTTTCATCCATTTCGCACCTCATCGCTTTCATCCATTCGGCTCTTCCATCCTTTCATCCATTTCGCGCATCCTCCTCGCCATCCGCTTCCTCCTCCTTTCATCCCGTTTCTCACCTCCTCTCTTCAGCTCTCCATTCGCTCCTCATCCCTTTCATCCATTCGCGCATTCTTCCTCCCTTTCCTCCATTATTCTCTCTTCCTCCCTTTCATCCATTCGCTCAATCCCTTTCCTCCATTCGCATTCTCCTCCCTTTCCTCCATTTCGCTCTTCCTCCCTTTCATCCATTCGCCTCCTCCCTTTCCTCCATTCGCTCCTCCTCCCTTTCCTCCATTTTCGCTCCTCCTCCCTTTCCTCCATTCGCATTTCCTCCTTTCCTCCATTCGCTCCTCCTCCCTTTCCTCCATTCGCTCTTCCTCCCTTTCCTCCATTTCGCTCCATCCTCGCCTTTCCTCCATTTCTCCATTCCTCCTCCCTTTCCTCCATTTCGCTCCTCCTCCCTTTCCTCCCATTCGCACCTCCTCCGCTTTCCTCCATTTCGCTCCTCCTTTCCTTTCCTCCATCCTCTCTTTCCTCCATTCGCTTTCCCCTTTCCTCCATTCGCTCCTCCTCCCTTTCCTCCGTTCGCGCCTCCTCGCTTTCCTCCATTTCGCTCCTCCTCCTTTCATCCATTCGCTCCTCCTCCCTTTCACTCCTTTTCGCTCTTCCTCCCTTTCCTCCATTCGCGCTCTTCCTCCGCTTTCCTCCATTTCCTCCTCTCTTCCTCCTTTCGCTCTCCATTTCGCTCCTCCTCCCTTTCCTCCATTCGCTCCTCCTCCCTTTCCTCCATTCGCTCTTCCTCCCTTTCCTCCATTCGCACCTCCTCCCTTTCCTCCATTCGCTCCTCCTCCCTTTCCTCCATTCGCTCCTCCTCCTTTCCTCCATTCGCTCCTCCTCATCCCTTTCCTCCATTCGCACCTCCTCCCTTTCATCCATTCGCACCTCCTCCTTTCCTCCATTCGCTCCTCCTCGCTTTCATCCATTCGGCGCATCTCCTCTCTTTCCATCCGTTCGATCCTCCTCGCTTCATCCATTCGCTCACTATCCCTTTCCTCCATTCGCGCCTCATCGCTTTCATCATTTCGCTCCTCATCCCTTTCCTCCATTCGCACATCACTCCTTTCCCTCCGTTTCGCACTTCCTCCTTTCGGCTCTCATTCGCACTTCCTCCCTTTCCTCCATTCGCTCCTCCTCCCTTTCCTCCATTTCGCTCTTCCTCCCTTTCATCCATTCATATTCCTCCGCCTTTCCTCCATCATCGCTCGATCCTCCTCCCTTTCCTCCATTTCGCGCCTCCTCTTTCCTCCATTTCGCACTCTTCCTCCCTTTTCCTCCATTCGCACTTCCTCCCTTTCCTCCATTTCGCTCTTCCTCCCTTTCCTCCATTTCGCTCTTCCTCCCTTTCCTCCATTTCGCTCTTCCTATTTCTCCCTTTCCTCCATTCGCTCTTCCTCCTTTCCTCCAATTCGCTCTTCCTCCCTTTCATCCATTTCGCTCTTCCTCCTTTTCCTCCATTTCGGCTCTCTCCTTTCATCCCATTCGCACCTCCTCCCTTTCCTCCATTCGCTCTCCTCCTCGCTTTCATCCATTTTCGCTCCTCCTCCCTTTCCTCCATTTCTCTTTCTTCCTCCCTTTCCTCCATTCGCTCCTCCTCCCTTTCCTCCATTCGCTCCTCCTCCCTTTCCTCCATTTCGCTCTTCCTCCCTTTCCTCCATTCGCTCTTCCTCCCTTTCCTCCATTTCGCTCTTCCTCCTTTCCTCCATTTCGCTCTTCCTCCCCTTTCACTCCATTCGCTCCTCCTCCTTTCCTCATTCGCTCCTCCTCCTTTCCTCCATTCGCACTCTTCCTCCCTTTCCTCCATTCGCTCTCTTCCTCCCTTTCCTCCATTCGCTCTCTTCCTCCCTTTCCTCCAATTCGGCTCTCCTCCCTTTCCTCTCCATTCGCTCCTCTTCATCTCCTTTCCTCCATTCATTCGCTCTTCCTCCCTTTCCTCCAATTCGCTCATCTTCCTCTCTTTCCTCCAATTCG
This sequence comes from Aporrectodea caliginosa, assembly GCA_020284085.1. Taxonomy (NCBI): domain Eukaryota; kingdom Metazoa; phylum Annelida; class Clitellata; order Crassiclitellata; family Lumbricidae; genus Aporrectodea; species Aporrectodea caliginosa. Next base: position 1,124,888 of record JACEVL010000078.1, read on the forward strand.
CTCTCTTCCTCCTTTCCTCCATTCGCTCCTCCTTCCCTTTCCCCTTTCCTCCTCCTTTCCATCATTTCGCTCCTTCCTCCCTTTCATCCGTTTTCGGCTCTTCCTCCCTTTCACTCTATTCGCTCCTCCTCTATTCATTTCCTCATTTCTCATTCGCTCCATCCGTTCGCTATCTTCATTCCCTTTCCTCCATTTCTCTTCCTCCTCCTTTCCATCATTTCATCTTCCTCCCTTTCCTCCATTCGCTCTTCCTCTCCTTTCCTCCATTCGCTCTTCAGCTTTCCTCCGTTTCACCTCTTCCTCCTTTCCTCCGTTTTCGGCTCTATCCTCCCTTTCACTCCATTTCAGTTCACATGAGCGAGATGCTGAAGGCGGACGGAGGTTTATTGCAGGCTACTTTCCCTAATGTGGGGATCGCACTGAGGATATAGGCTACCTCACTATTCCAGTAACTAACTGTGAGGGTGAGAGATCATTCTCGACGCTTTCCAGAGTGAAGAATCATCTGCGCACAACAATGACCCAGCAGAGACTTCAAGCTCTGTCGCTTATGTGCATCGAATCGGAAGTCCTGCAAAGTGTTGACTTTGACGACATAATAAACGACTTCGCCAAACAAACACTCGCAGAAGAGACTTGTAGGAAACTCGCATTCATTGTAGTCGATACACTCTAGCAATGTGGCACAGTAAGGTAGTAATGGTTTATACAGAATATTGTTCTTTGACAGACTATGTTCTTTCCTTTCCATGTCAGTGCGTGAGTCGTGAGCTCGTGACAATTGTCCTATCTACTTCTTATGTGCTGTAAAGTATAACAAATTATGTGTCGGGTTAGGCTCCATTGTATGTCTGCCTTGCTTCTTAAAATTGTAAGGGGCCCCGTCATTCGATCAGCACAGGGCCCCAAAACTGTAGATCCGGGCCTCCATTCGCACCTCCTCCCTTTCCTCCATTCGCTCCTCCTCCCTTTCCTCCATTCGCACCTCCTCCCTTTCCTCCATTCGCACCTCCTCCCTTTCCTCCATTCGCACCTCCTCCCTTTCCTCCATTCGCACCTCCTCCCTTTCCTCCATTCGCACCTCCTCCCTTTCCTCCATTCGCTCCTCCTCCTTTCCTCCATTCGCACCTCCTCCCTTTCCTCCATTCGCACCTCCTCCCTTTCCTCCATTCGCACCTCCTCCCTTTCCTCCATTCGCACCTCCTCCCTTTCCTCCATCCGCTCCTCCTCCCTTTCCTCCATTCGCACCTCCTCCCTTTCCTCCATTCGAACCTCCTCCCTTACCTCCATTCGCACCTCCTCCCTTACCTCCATTCGCACCTCCTCCCTTTCCTCCATTCGCACCTCCTCCCTTTCCTCCATTCGCACCTCCCTCCTTTCACTCCATTCGCACCTCCTCCCTTTCCTCCATTCGCACCTCCTCCCTTTCCGCCATTCGCTCCTCCTCCCTTTCCTCCATTCGCACCTCCTCCCTTTCCCCCATTCGCACCTCATCCCTTTCCTCCATTCGCACTCCTCCCTTTCCTCCATTCGCACCTCCTCCCTTTCCTCCATTCGCTCCTCCTCCCCTTCCTCCATTCGCACCTCCTCCCTTTCCTCCATTCGCACCTCCTCCCTTTCCTCCATTCGCACCTCCTCCCTTTCCTCCATTCGCTCCTCCTCCCTTTCCTCCATTCGCACCTCCTCCCTTTCCTCCATTCGCACCTCCTCCCTTTCCCTCCAATCGCACCTCCTCCCTTTCCTCCAATCGCTCCTCCTCCCTTTCTTCCATTCGCACCTCCTCCCTTTCCTCCATTCGCACCTCCTCCCCTTTCCTCCATTCGCTCCTCCTCCCCTTCCTCCATTCGCACCTCCTCCCTTTCCTCCATTCGCACCTCCTCCCTTTCCTCCATTCGCTCCTCCTCCCTTTCCTCCATTCGCACCTCCTCCCTTTCCTCCATTCGCACCTCCTCCCTTTCCTCCATTCGCACCTCCTTCCATTCGCTCCTCCTCCCTTTCCTCCATTCGCACCTCCTCCCTTTCCTCCATTCGCACCTCCTCCCTTTCCTCCATTCGCACCTCCTCCCTTTCCTCCATTCGCACCTCCTCTCTTTCCTCTATTTCGCTCTCTTCCTCCCTTTCCTCCAATTCGCTCTCTTCCTCCCTACCCTCCATTTTGCTCTCTTCCTCCCTTTCCTCCATTTCGCTCTCTTCCTCCCTTTCCTCCATTTCGCTCTCTTCCTCCCTTTCCTCCAATTCGCTCACTTCCTCCCTACCCTTCATTTTACTCTCTTCCTCCCTTTCCTCCATTTTGCTCTCTTCCTCCCTTTCCTCCATTTCACTCTCTTCTTCCCTTTCCTCCAATTCGCTCTCTTCCTCCCTACCATCCATATCGCTCTCTTTCTCCCTTTTCGTCCAATTCGCTCTCTTCCTCCCTTTCCTCCAATTCGCTCTCTTCCTCCCTTTCCTCCATTTCGCTCTCTTCCTCCCTTTCCTCCAATTCGCTCTCTTCCTCCCTTTCCTCCATTTCGCTCTCTTCCTCCCTTTCCTCCAATTCGCTCTCTTCCTCCCTTTCCTCCATTTCGCTCTCTTCCTCCCTTTCCTCCATTTCGCTCTCTTCCTCCCATTCTTCCAATTCGCTCTCTTCCTCTCTTTCCTCAATTCGCTCTCTTCCTTCCTTTCCTGCATTTCGCTCTTTTCCTCCCTTTCCTCCAATTCGCTCTTCCTCCCTTTCCCCAATTCGCTCTTCCTCCCTTTCCTCCAATTCGCTCTCTTCCTCCCTTTCCTCCAATTCGCTCTCTTCTTCCCTTTCCTCCAATTCGCTCTCTTCCTCCCTTTCCTCCAATTCGCTCTTCCTCCCTTTCTCCAATTCGCTCTTCCTCCCTTTCCTCCATATCGCTCTCTTCCCCTCTTTCCTCCATTTCGCTCTCTTCCTCCCTTTCCTCCAATTCGCTCTCTTCCTCCCTTTCCTCCAATTCGCTCTTCCTCCCTTTCCTCCAATTCGCTCTTCCTCCCTTTCCTCCAATTCGCTCTTCCTCCCTTTCCTCCAATTCGCTCTCTTCCTCCCTTTCCTCCATTTCTCTCTCTTCCTCCCTTTCCTTCAATTCGCTCTCTTCCTCCCTTTCCTCCATTTCTCTCTCTTTCTTCTTTTCGTCCAATTCGCTCTCTTTCTCCCTTTCCTCCAATTCGCTCTCTCTTCCTCCCTTTCCTCCATTTCGTGCTCTTCCTCCCTTTCCTCCAATTCGCTCTCTTCCTTCCTTTCCTGCATTTCGCTCTCTTCCTTCCTTTCCTCCATTTCGCTCTCTTCCTCCCTACCCTCCCTACCCTCCATTTCCCTCTCTTCCTCCCTCCTTTCCACCATTTCGCTCTCTTCCTCCCTTTCCTCCATTTCTCTCTCTTCCTTTCTTTCCTCCAATTCGCTCTCTTCCTCCCTTTCCTCCATTTCTCTCTCTTTCTCCTTTTCGTCCAATTCGCTCTCTTTCTCCCTTTCCTCCAATTCGCTCTCTCTTCCTCCCTTTCCTCCATTTCGCTCTCTTCCTCCCTTTCCTCCAATTCGCTCTCTTCCTTCCTTTCCTGCATTTCGCTCTTTTCCTCCCTTTCCTCCAATTCGCTCTTCCTCCCTTTCCCCCAATTCGCTCTTCCTCCCTTTCCTCCAATTCGCTCTCTTCCTCCCTTTCCTCCAATTCGCTCTCTTCTTCCCTTTCCTCCAATTCGCTCTCTTCCTCCCTTTCCTCAATTCGCTCTTCCTCCCTTTCTTCCAATTCGCTCTTCCTCCCTTTCCTCCATATCGCTCTCTTCCCCTCTTTCCTCCATTTCGCTCTCTTCCTCCCTTTCCTCCAATTCGCTCTCTTCCTCCCTTTCCTCCAATTCGCTCTTCCTCCCTTTCCTCCAATTCGCTCTTCCTCCCTTTCCTCCAATTCGCTCTCTTCCTCCCTTTCCTCCAATTCGCTCTCTCTTCCACCCATTCCTCCATTTCGCTCTTCCTCCCTTTCCTCCATATCGCTCTCTTCCTCCCTTTCCTCCATTTTGCTCTCTTCCTCCCTTTCCTCCAATTCGCTCTCTTCCTCCCTTTCCTCCATTTCGCGCTCTTCCTCCCTTTCCTCCATTTCGCTCTCTTCCTCCCAACCCTCCATTTCGCTATCTTTCTCCTTTTCGTCCAATAGCTCTGTTCGAGTCCGACCTCAGATAATCACGATTCCACTGTTGAATCCTTCTTGCTTGGTTTGTGTACCATTTGTTAACAATTTCTGCTAATTGTGTCTGGTCAGCAATATGTTTATACCTTAAGGCTTATGGGATTCTTGGAGATTGAACGTATTTTCTAGTTTTAATATTAATTTCGATAAATTTCTGGTTTACTAGTATTGTCTGCAGTCATAATCAAACACGGCTACCATTAGACCTACAGTGTGAAAATTCAAAAAAGTTCGGACGCTCGTTCTTCGTACCCCCCACATACTTTCGTCCCCGGGCCGCGGCCTACGCATGGTCGCATGCTGATTGTGCGTATACAATTAAAGTCCTATAGCGGCGCCGCTATTCAATGAGGTCATCTGATCATCTTTGTCTGGTCATACCGAAATCAAGAACTGTTCTTGGCAAACGAGCTTTTCAGTTGCTGAGCCTACTTTTTGGAACTCTCTTCTTGTGTCTGTATACGCTGTGCTCAGTCGCTTGTGTCATTTCGTTCTCGGCTGAAAACTTACCTCTATCAAATTGCTTATCCACCTTAGGCTGCCTCTCTGTCTCTTATGGACTGATCTTTTTGATGCTGACCTGATTACGGCTTGGTTTTGGTGTGCCATCGGTTGATGCCTTGTGCATTAGACACCGGCGCAATAGAAGTTGCTAATTACAATTACAATTACTTCCCTCCTCTCCCCTCCCTCCCTCTCTTATACCGTAGTTATACGTATGTTAATTTGTATGCATATTTTATGTATGTGAGTAAACAATGCAATAAGTATCATTCATTTATGAGAATTTGTATAGCGCCTTTTCAAGAGACCTATACTCAGAGGTGCTCTCTGCGCTAGCCTATTACGATGCCAAGTGTCATTACGAACAAATGCATTAATTTTGTCTGTTCTAGAATTGACTATTGCAATTCGGTTCTTATAGGCCTTTCCAAGGTCCGCCTGTCCCCTATCCAGTCAGTTCTAAATGCTGCTGCCAGATTGATTGCTTGCCTTCCTAAATTCTCCCATTTCTCCTCGTTTATGATCAATCAATTACGCTGGCTTCCTCTCACAGCCCGAATTCAGTTCAAAGTTCTTGTCCTAGTCCTTAAGTCCAAATTGGGCATTGCTCCTAAATATCTTAGGGATCGCATTCGCTCCCCTCTCTTCAGTTTCTCATCGACCTCTCCGCTCCTTGGTCAGGCATTATAGTCTTTTTGTTCCACGAGTTAGAAGTTTAGAATCACTATTGCGGTTATTGCCCAAACTAGATCTTTTGCCACTATTTGACCCTCCCTATGGAATGCCCTTCCTTCCTCTCTACGTGTTACCATTCTTTCTCGGTCTCTTCCGACTGCATTCTCCCTCCTCAAAACCTTCTTCTCAAGGAGTTCTCGGACTGGGAGCGCTACTGAATGGCCACTGCTGTGAGTGGCGCTATATAAATTAATAAATACAAAATACAATACAGAAGTATTACATCAGTTGACAAAACAATGGAAGTCACTACCTTGACAACCATAATTCTGTTGGCGTCATTTGTCATTTTGAAAAGAAATGACGTCATTGCCATTGTTTCCCATGGGAAACGATTGTTTTCGCCTATTACTTTTGCGTCGATCAGTGGTTATAGTCAGTTGCATATCATGTACGGCACCCTGTTCTTCGGCCTCGACTGCGCTAAGGCGCTATGTAAATCGTCTTATTATACTAGAGGTTTGCCCGTCCTAAGACGGTAAGATTCCTTTGATGAGGATTTCATATACTGACGAACAAAAGAAAGAGCTTAGATGGCGATCGAAAGTCGGTATATTCAATAACAATCCCTTCTCCTCCCTTAGACGTTTGCCCGTCCTAAGACGGTTGAAATGAGCTTCATGACCTATACGATCCCCTCCTCTCCCCTCCCCTCCGTCTCCCTCTCGCCTTTATCTCCCCTATCACGACCACTTCTACTTCATCCTCTCCCTCCCCTACTCCTCCCCCATACGTATGTTTGTGTGTGTGTGTGTGTGTGTGTGTGCGTTTGGGTGTGTGTGTGTTATGTGTGTATGTGAGTGTGTGTATCTTCATTCCTCAATACAGAGTGATAGAACCTTGATTCCTACCAGCTGCTGCTGCTGCTGCAACTGTGACGTCTTCCTGGATGATGACGTAGATGAGCGACATCCCATTCGGTCCACATGACACTCGTCGACTGAGGCACAGAACTTACTGACTGACAGACTGCGTTCGGTCGCTAATTCCAGTCTGTGAATCGTTTTGCAAAGGGTCTGGTCTGAAAAATGTAATGTAATGTAATTAGTAATTTATATAGCGCCGCTAAAAGCCGTGGCCATTCAGTAGAAAAAAGGTGGAAAAGAGAAGTCATAGCCATAGCATAACTTTACGAATATCTTTGCGTCTCTGTCTCTGACTCCCCCCCCCTCTGTCTGTGGCCGTGTCTTTCGCTCTCTATCTTTGCTCTTCTTTGTGTATGTTGTTTACGTTGTTTGTCTCAGCAGACTGCTCTTCTGGATGCTGACCTGATAGGGCAAACAGTTTGGTTTTGCTGCGCGCCATTGTATGATACTTTGTGCGTTAGACAACAAAGCGACAGAAGTTACTACCCTGGGAGTCTATAACTGGATATCATTAACAACGGACAAAGGTAAAAAAAATTATATACTTGTAGGCCCCTATAGCGACAGAAGTTGCTAAGGCTTCATATAATGTGAAAAATTGTTACGCGGACCATTCTGGGAGACAGCCGCCAAGTCGAAACCAGTCTCTAAGCTATCGACTGCTAGTGACTTAATTATTCATTTAATAAGTTATTATTTTAATCGCGGTTTCCGATTTTCGATTTGACGAGGGATATCAGGAGAGAAGCATATTTACTTATAAGGTAGGCCTACTAGACGTTGCTACCCGGCTTCGCACGGGTTATCTCTACCTTTATATATATATATATATATATATATATATATATATATATATATATATATATATATATATATATATATATATCGTTCCCGCTTGATTTGCGTAGTACTCCCGTGTATTTGAATTTGCTCTATCCTATATACCGTTCCCGCTAGATTTGAAAATGTAAAATGTAAACCTTCGCTTTTTTCCATAGCGCCCGAATAATAATATAGCCTTGACCCTGCTCATTTTTCAATGAATTGATCGGCTGAGTACCCTTCACCACCGCTCGCCCGTTTCAATGGACGCCACGCCATTCAGTATCCCCGTGCAAGGCCATTGCAAGATTTAAATTTCTGAAATAAGCCTCTGTTATAGCACAGAGGCGCATCTCTTACCAATGTAGCCAGATGACGTCATTGGCTTGTCGGAGAAATCCCGAAATGCCTTGCGAAATGATCTTCAGAAGGCCGTATGACGTTATGAGAAATCAGAAATGGCGGCGTAATGTTGCAACGGTAGTCCGGTTCAAAATTTTAAATGTCCATATAATTATCGGCGTTTAAAGTAGGGCTGCGGATTTTAACGATTAATTAATCGATTAATCGATAAAAATTTTAATCGATTAATTTTGGCTTGTTCGATTAATTTTCGATTAATTTTCTTACTTATTTTAAGACGTCAACCGACCTATTTTCAAAATAAACAATACGGCAAATAGTAATAATGTGAAATATCTGAGTGGAAAATTAAGCGAACACTTTGCATTTAAGGTAGGCCCTAAATGCTGATTGAAAAGTCGAAGATGGCGAAATTATCGAAGATTTTTGTAGATAGAAGGTAGTTACTACTGAATACACTTCTCAGTTTGACAATTTGAACTAATAGCATGTCGAATGATTGAAGAATTTTTGCAGTAGGCTATACACAGTCTAAACAGTTTTTCACGCTTTATGTAACATGGACCAAATTAATCGAATTTAATCGATTAATCTCGATTAAATTTTGGAGATTAATCGATTAAAATTATTTTAATCAGTACCAGCCCTAGTTTAAAGTAAATTGCGAGCTAAAAATAGTCGCGTTTACCTACACAATCATGCCCGTACTAATGTTTTGTAAAAATTTTATAATCGCTAAAGCGTTCCCTTTCGGAGCCTTTAGTGTACGGACAAACAAACAAGCATACAAACAAACAAACAAACGGAAGGATAAACTTTGAGAAATAATTATAGTATAAGATTACTCACAGTGCAACGTATCAACAGTCTTAACAATCAGTCGATGATGTTAGATCAGAAGTTCTTTACGGACTATATTATATTATGCCTAATTGTGGTCTGTTACGCTGCATGACGTCACACAATCGTTTTCACCGAAAATGCCGTTTGTTTAGGCTTGTAGCTGGTCCAGTTGAATGGAACTCTCTACCAGAACTAATCCGAAGATCATCCTCAATTAATATTTTAAAATCTAAACTTAAAACTTATCTCTTCTCTAAGTTCTATGATTAGTAAGTACATTGTAACGCGTCCTTTGAGTAAGACTTTGTTTTATTAAGGCGCGTTATAAATGCAAGTTGTATTGTATTGTATTGTATTGTATTGTATTGTATGGAGAAACGTCGCGTTGAAAATACGTTGGTTTCAACGTCTACGGCCAGTCGAACAAATCTTTTTAAGTCAGTCGCTAACAGTACTCATCAAGTCAGTCGGTAATAATATTCCTTAATCTAATCTAATCTAATCTGAACATTTGTAAAGCGCTTCTCGCAGCAGAGCTATTCAGAAGGCAGAAGCGCTCTCAGCGTGACAGGCCCGAGAAAAGAGAAAGGTCTTTATAAGCAGCGAAGAGATGCCGGTGAAATCCTCTCCAGAATCCTGCTACGAATTGCAGGGGGAAGGTCATTCCATACTGAGGGACCTACAACAGCGAAAGCCCGATGCTGGGTTAATGAAGTTCGCGAACGAGGTACGAAGAGATCAAGCCGGTCAGCAGAACGAAGACGGCGAGAACTCGCCGAGAAGAACGTGCAGAGAGCGGCTAGAAGAACGTGCAGAGAGCGGCTGACCCGGGGACTACCGTGGGAGCCACTGCTGTACTGTTTTGCAACGTATACCCAGTTAACATATGGCATGTATAGTAAATTAAAGTAACTAATCTTTGTTCCCGTAGGATAAACAACCACACTTCAAAAACAACAGCGCGTACACAAAACCATAAATAATGGCAAAAAATGTTTCCAGTGACAGGAAGAATGCAGCTATCCTAAAAGACTGCGGCAGCTGCGATCATCAAAGTCCGCCGACGTAACATATGCGATTCTTTCCAGGATCTAAGACTAAAATGGGCGACTGATCTTTTGGGGCCGTGGCCCGCGGGACTCGACCCGTTTTCCTGCTGCATGCTATTTAGGAGGCCAACAATCTTCATGTTTTAAAAAAACCGGTGGAAAATCTACTTACTATTATACGTATACGTAACTTTTCATTTGCACTAACATTCTATGCTGCAAAGCATCCTAGAAGTAGGTTGCTACTGACGATGCTTGTCGTAATCACAATTACAGTTAAAACTGACGTCACAATGCAAGGGTCAAAAAAGTTTAGCAGACGATTGCGCTTCTGTGTACACAGGTCGATGTAGGCGTACGTCTGCGCTTCAGCGTTTAAGTGCCAACCACAATGAGGTTTTCGTTTTTTTATAATTACAATTACAAATGGATTATTAGCAGACGATGCGTGTTTGAAAGGTGCACTTACTCCTTTGGCATTTGACGTTCGGCGCCCAATCGTTGCACTCATCGTTGCTCGATTTGTTTGTACATGTCCAGCAGATTAACCCTATGTATGCAGAACAATTGACGATATGTATACAGAACAATTGACCACATGTATATAGAACAATTAACCCTATTCATACAGAACAATTAACCCTATTCATACAGAACAATTAACCCTATTCATACAGAACAATTAACCCTATTCATACAGAACAATTAACCCTATTCATACAGAACAATTTACCCTATATATGTATACAGCGCAATTAATCCTATGTATAGGCCTACAGCGCATTTAACTATATATGCACACAGAACCATTAGCCATATGTAAACAGCATCATTAACCATATGAAAACAGAACAATTAAACCTATGTATGTAGGTATATGCATATTCGTATATATGTATTATAGGTACATATTATATTCTCACTGTATATAAAAACTCCACTATCCTAATAATAATAATCTTTTCTTTAGTAAGCGCCTGACAAACGCACTGCGCTGTACATTTACATGTTATGCAATTGAAACAATCTTAACTACTAACAGAACAGACAGCCTGCAAATGCAATACAGACTGTGGTAGTGTCAGTCTCAAGCCTGGAGAAGGGAGGAGGGCGACGCTAATCATCCTTGTTACGACACAGTGTTGTTAATCAGCAACTAACTGCAGTATAGAAGCGATGTGTATAGATATTATAGTTAATCGAAGATAGCTCAGTTTCCTTTTGCCTGAATTGCGTAAGGCTGATACTATAATGCTACACGTAATTCTGAGAACTACGTATATATCTTCATATATTTGCACAAATGCATGCGCTATATAAAAGCACGTATCGGCCTATATAAAGCAAGTTGTGTACCTGAGCGTCTGTCCTGAGTTATTTGGTTAGATCCAACTGCTGCAGTGGTTTGTAGAAGGAGACACGTGACCAATACCGAAACGACAGCGATCTTGCTTATCATCGGAAGTGGAAGAGGTTCCTGAGGATCGTTGGAGGAGGAGGATGAAGAGGATCGACTGTACGTTGTCCAACGACTAATGGATCGATGAGGTTTTAACTCCATATCCAGTCAGTTGCAACAGAGTTCATAAGAATCTTTATACAATCTACAAATCACTGCTAGTATAAGACTCACGCAGTTTTTCATGCACTTTAAAGCGCAACAATGCGACGAAGTGATCTCCCGATTTCTTCTGTGACAAATAACCTTATTATATTAACCCTATGTAAAATAGAACAATTAACCCTATGTATACACAGAACCGTATGTATTCACAAGCGCTTAATTAGAGAAATATCGCTGAGACAGGTCTTGTCGGGATCGACTCAACGTCCAGACTCAAAGGCACAACGACACAATTCGTTGTAGGCTATATGTGATATCATAAAATGTTCAACGTTAATGTCTTCTTTCAATACGTTAAGTGGCCAGAGCGTAGCAATATGTAGACGGTTGTTAGTCTTTGCTTACGAGCGTTGGACTCGTGCGAAATGGAAAGAAGGAACCGTCACAGTGGTTTCTGTAAACAGCGCATATTATATCGGAATCGTCAGATTCTGCCTCAGCAACCGAAGTACTTGTTACTACAGCAGTTCTTTTGTATCAGTCGCTGAACTCGCGTCAGGAATGGAACAGGTGGTCTTCCGAGATTCAGAAGCTGCAAACGCAAGACACAATAATAGCAATAACAACTATAATAGCTAAAATAGCAATAATAGCAATAACTGCAGCAGATCTAAGAAACAAACTGAAAAGTTGGAAGAATAATGAAACGATTGCATGAATTATATTACAACATTGTAACGATGACATGTGTTGAGAATGTCAGTTGACCGAATCCCACACAATGCACTAAATGCAAGATTCGAAGGAAAAAGAAACAAAGGCTGATCAAGATTACGCTGGGTATACACAATATTAATGAGGACATAGCATCACTTGAACTAACACTAAGAAGAGCTTCAATGAACTTGACAAATGACCGAGAACATTGGAGGAGGAGGACGACGAGGAGGAGGAGGACGAGGAAGGCGAGGACGTTGAGGAGGAGGAGATGAGAGTAGAAGAAGGAGGAAGAGGAGAAGGAGGGAGGAAGAGGGGAAAGAGGAGAGGTGAAGAGGAGAAGGAGGAGGAGCATAAGAGGAAGAGCAGAAGTAGAGAAGGAGGAAGAGGGAAGAGGGGAAAGAGAGGAGTAGGAGGAGGAGCATAAGAGGAAGAGCAGAAGTAGAGAAGAGCAATACGTAACTGAACGAAGTATTACCGAGGTGCTGCGTGCTGTCGCTGGAGTGGGTCTGGATGATGTCGCCTATGGAGAGGTGCTGTATGCAGTGCAGTGCCTATGGAGAGGCTCTGGATGATGGAGTCGCCTATAGAGAGGCGCTGTATGCTGTCGCCCATGGAGGGGCGCTGTATGCAGTCGCCTATGGAGAGGTGCTGTATGCAGTTGCCTATGGAGCGGGTCTGGATGATGTCGCCTATGGAGAGACTCTGGATGATGTCGCCTATGGAGCTGCTCTGGATGAAGTCGCCTATGGAGAGGCGCTGTATGCTGTCGCCCATGGAGAGGCGCTGCATGCAGTTGCCTATGGAACGGGTTCTGGATGATGTCGCCTATGGAGAGGCTCTGGATGATGTCGCCTATGGAGAGGCTCTGGATGATGTCGCCTATGGAGAGGCTCTGGATGAAGTCGCCTATGGAGAGGCGCTGTATGCTGTCGCCCATGGAGGGTCTGTATGCAGTCGCCTATGGAGAGGTGCTGTATGCAGTTGCCTATGGAGAGGCTCTGGATGAAGTCGCCTATAGAGAGGCGCTGTATGCTGTCGCCCATGGAGGAGGCGCTGTATGCAGTCGCCTATGGAGAGGTGCTGTATGCAGTTACCTATGGAGCAGGTCTGGATGATGTCGCCTATGGAGAGACTCTGGATGATGTCGCCTATGGAGCTGCTCTGGATGAAGTCGCCTATGGAGAGGCGCTGTATGCTGTCGCCCATGGAGAGGCGCTGCACGCAGTTGCCTATGGAAGGCTCTGGATGATGTCGCCTATGGAGAGGCTCTGGATGATGTCGCCTATGGAGAGGCTCTGGATGATGTCGCCTATGGAGAGGCTCTGGATGAAGTCGCCTATGGAGAGGCGCTGTATGATGTCGCCTATGGAGAGGCGCTGCATGCAGTTGCCTATGGAAAGGCTCTGGATGATGTCGCCTATGGAGAGGCTCTGGATGATGTCGCCTATGGAGAGGCTCTGGTTGATATGCCTATTGTCGTCGCCCATGGATAGGCGCTGCGCGCAGTTGCCTATGGAAAGGCTCTGGATGATGTCGCCTATGGAGAGGCTCTGGATGATGTCGCCTATGGAGGCTCTGGAGGCGCCTATGGATGATGTCGCCTATGGAGAGGCTCTGGATGATGTCGCCTATGGAGAGGCTCTGGATGAATCGCCTATTGAGAGGTGCTGTCGCCTATGGAGAGGCTCTGGATGAAGTCGCCTATGGAAAGGCTCTGGATGATGTCGCCTATGGAGAGGCTCTGGATGATGTCGCCTATGGAGAGGCTCTGGATGATGTCGCCTATGGAGAGGCTCTGGATGAAGTCGCCTATGGAGAGGCGCTGTATGCTGTCGCCCATGGAGAGGCGCTGCATGCAGTTGCCTATGGAAAGGCTCTGGATGATGTCGCCTATGGAGAGGCTCTGGATGATGTCGCCTATGGAGAGGCTCTGGATGAAGTCGCCTATTGAGAGGTGCTGTCGCCCATGGAGAGGCGCTGCATGCAGTTGCCTATGGAAAGGCTCTGGATGATGTCGCCTATGGAGAGGCTCTGGATGATGTCGCCTATGGGAGGCTCTGGATGATGTCGCCTATGGAGAGGCTCTGGATGAGCCTATGGAGAGGCTCTGGATGATGTCGCCTATGGAGAGGCTCTGGATGCAATGTCGCCTATGGGAGGCTCTGGATGATGTCGCCTATGGAGAGGCTCTGGATGAATGTCGCCTATGGGAGGCGCTGTATGTTGTCGCCTATGGAGAGGCGCTGCATGCATTCGCCTATGGAAAGGCTCTGGATGATGTCGCCTATGGAGAAGCTCTGGATGATGTCGCCTATGGATAGATTCTGGATGAAGTCGCCTATCGAGAGGCGCTGTATGTTGTCGCCTATGGAGAGGCGCTGCATGCAGTTGCCTATGGAAAGGCTCTGGATGATGTCGCCTATGGAGAGGCGCTGGATGATGTCGCCTATGGAGAGGCGCTGTATGTTGTCGCCTATGGAGAGACGCTGCATGCAGTTGCCTATGGAAAGGCTCTGGATGATGTCGCCTATGGAGAGGCTCTGGATGAAGTCGCCTATGGAGAGGCGCTGTATGTTGTCGCCTATGGAGAGACGCTGCATGCAGTTGCATATGGAAAGGCTCTGGATGATGTCGCCTATGGATAGATTCTGGATGAAGTCGCCTATGGAGAGGGCGCTGTCCGTTGTCGCCTATGGAGAGGCGCTGCATGCAGTTGCCTATGGAAAGGCTCTGGATGATGTCGCCTATGGATAGATTCTGGATGAAGTCGCCTATGGAGAGGCGCTGTATGCTGTCGCCCATGGAGAGGCGCTGCATGCAGTTGCCTATGGAAAGGCTCTGGATGATGTCGCCTATGGAGAGGCTCTGGATGATGTCGCCTATGGAGAGGCTCTGGATGAAGTCGCCTATGGAGAGGCGCTGTATGCTGTCGCCTATGGAGAGGCGCTGCATGCAGTTTCCTATGGAAAGGCTCTGGATGATGTCGCCTATGGAGAGGCTCTGGATGATGTCGCCTACTGAGAGGCTCTGGATGAAGTCGCCTATGGAAAGGCTCTGGATGATGTCGCCTATGGAGAGGCTCTGGATGAAGTCGCCTATGGAGAGGCGCTGTATGTTGTCGCCTATGGAGAGACGCTGCATGCAGTTGCATATGGAAAGGCTCTGGATGATGTCGCCTATGGATAGATTCTGGATGAAGTCGCCTATGGAGAGGCGCTGTATGCTGTCGCCCGTGGAGAGGCGCTGCATGCAGTTGCCTATGGAAAGGCTCTGGATGATGTCGCCTATGGATAGATTCTGGATGAAGTCGCCTATGGATAGGCGTGTATGCTGTCGCCTATGGAGAGGCGCTGCATGCAGTTGCATATGGAAAGGCTCTGGATAATGTCGCCTATGGAGAGGCTCTGGATGAAGGCGCCTATGGAGAGGCGCTGTATGCTGTCGCCCATGGAGAGGCGCTGTATGCAGTTGCCTGTGGAGAGGCACTGTATGCTGTCGCCTATGGAAAGGCTCTGGATTATGTCGCTTATGGAGAGGTGATGTAAGCTGTCGCCTATGGGAAGGCTCAGGATGATGTCGCCTCTGGAGAGGTGCAGTATGCTGTAGCTTATAGAAAAGCTCTGGATAATGTCGCCAATGGCGAGGCTCTGGATCAAGTCGGCTATGGAGAGGTATAATTATGTGTATGTCTGTATTTCCAACAGCCCAGATAATCTGGGTAAACTGTTTCCCATGGCCTTAAATATACAGCCAGAAAGTGGGAAGAATAGTTCCCGGCGCCGATGAAAAATATAGCATAATAAATTTCAAACAATCAATTTCGTTTATCCTCGGTATGAAGCTGACAGGTAGGCACTGATGGGCAAAATATTTTTCAAAAGTATTTTGAAAATACAAAATAAAATACTTTTCAAAAGTATTTTGAAAATACTTTTACAAAATACTTTTCAAAAGTATTTTGAAAATACTTTTACAAAATACTTTTCAAAACTGTTTTGAAAATACAAAATAAAATAAATAACTTTTGAAAATACTTTTGAAAATAGTTTTTCGAAATACTTTTGAGAAATCAACATTTTGTACTGTTATCGCTACTCACTAGTGTGTACACATTACACAAGGACCTTTTATACACTAATATAGATTCCTTGGTGTGTCCATTTACATTGCATTAGTGTACTTGATAGTAAACTATTGATCATTAGTGTACTTGATAGTGATTCTTATGACTTGTAGCATTTGTAAAACTGCAATTTGTAACTTCTTATTGCACTGGTGCCTAATGCACGAGGCATAAACTCGATGACGCACTAAAGCCAAACTGTAATCAGATCAATATCCAGATCAGTCCGTTAGACAGAGAGGCAGCCTATGATGGAGAAGCAATTTTAAGGAGGTAACTTTTAATTGAGAAGGAAATGACACAAGCAACCCAGCAAAGTGCCTAGACACTTCCAAAAAGTAGGTCCAGCAACCAAAAAAGCTCGTTCACCAAGGACAGTTCTCGATTTAGATATGACCAGACAATGATAATCAGATGACCTTGTTAAATAACCATTAGTCTGGGAAATAAGAAATTTTTTAAAGTATTGTCGTTGGAAAGAGTTCACAGTTTTATAAACTATAAGCCCCACTTGGAAACTAATTCTTTGCTGAACAGGAAGCCAATGTAAATATTTAAGCACAGGGCTTATAGCCTACGTTCATATTTTATTACTGAGCTCTTCATTGTGAAAGTACATGAAAGTACATGAATTCCGCATATATTAATTTTGGGTATTTTGTCGTAAAGTATTTTAATAATAAGACGATTTCTATAGCGCCGTAGCTCAGCCGAGGCTGAAGGAAAGGGCGCTGTAGGCATGAGTACATGAGATCAACAAATCAATCACAGTCATATGATTGTTTGTAATTGCATTGACATGTCAACCAAAGTCTAGTCCTCTGTAATATGTTATGTTAAATAATGTTTATTTCTTTTAAGTTAATGTTTATGATTGCAATAATCGATGATGTGCCTCGTTTCATGCATTTTGTATTTTGTATTTTGTCCGAGTCTATTTAAACTCGAAAATGCCATAAAAGTGATAAGTATTGATAACTACATACATATACGCATAAATAATATTATGTCGGTTATAGATTTGCCAGCTAGGCTTAATTTTAAATTCGTAAAGACTTGGAGACCCGGCACCTCTGGATGTGCAATTTCACCACTGCCCACCGGTGTCCCTCTGGTGTCCTCCTTGTGTCCCTCTGATGTCCCCGGGGTACTCGGCTTAAGTTTCCCGCTTCCTGTGGCCTATAATAAGGGAGCGTGATTAGAGTGCAGGACAATCGAGTAGTTTATGTTTTCAGTTGTTAGTTGTTAGTTGACAGTTAGCATTAATAAGAAACTGAACTGTCGAACGTCTTCGTGTCGTCTTCTCATCGAAGTGTTGACCGAGCATCGTCGATGGTGTCAAGTGCTCGACCTCTGCCGGACCGGAGAGGTCGAACAGCGCGGGCAGCAGAAGGAAGAAGGGAGGATTCCGAACTCGCCATCCAGGGTACCAGACGAAGAAGAGAGAGAGAGACAGACAGACAGACAGACAGAGACAGACAGAGACAGAGACAGAGGAGAGAGACAGAGACATAGACAGATTATGTAACGATGGTTAACAGGGTCGTTAAGAATGAACGTTATTACCTGAATGAACTGATACAATAAAAAAACTAGTATAATGCTTACCAAAGCAACGGCCTCGGACGTCAACACACCTTCGACGCCAATAACTGCCAGGTAAGACAGGTTGACAAAAACATAGAGCACTGTCGTCAGAAATATACTAATCGCGATTGACAGAGGCAGATTCCTGTTAAAAAGAAGACATTACAATCATAATTTAAAATATTAAATGAAGAGATGGGAAATGATAACTCATCCAACGGCGTGGTGGCTTCCTTTCTCAAGCACGTTTCCAGGGACGCAAGTTTTGAAGCTGATTTGCTCATGTGTTAGTATCGTGCATGACATCAGTTTTTGAGATTTCAGTTCTTTCGTGTCAAGATAACGCTACCTATTTTCAGACTTGGATTGTCTCGAGACACTGTATCGGTCTCGGACACTGTATCGGTCTCGAGACGTCTCGAGATAGGTTTCTTGATGTCTCGGTCTGTCTCGGTCTCGAGGTCATCTCTTGACTTTTTGGAAACTGTCTCGAAGCGAAAGTCTTGTTCTCTTGTAGAAGCGGTCGCCATAGTCCCTTGCGCAAACTGTCTTTAGTTCTGAACTTCTCACAGTATCGCGCTATGAAATTGGCCCGTGCCGAATGTATAACTAGTTAATCGGAAGTGCTAAACATTAAACAAACCGGAAGTTTGGAAAACCGGTGATTCTGGACTTAAAAGATGTTGAAAAGAGCAGTTTTAAGTTTGTACTTTATTGCTTTATTTCAATTTTATAATTTCTATCAGTGCAACATCTTAAAATGTCTCATAAAGAACCTGAAATAGTGAAATTTGCATTTGCGCAATTTGAAATCAATGAAAAACGAAATAAATGGCATGCCATTTGCCGCCGGTGTACAGCCAACATAAGCGAAACGCTAGTTTCTCAAGGGGAGTGATGTGGCTTATGTCGCTAATACACAGAATGTTGTTGGTTTTAATTTTAGATTCAACTAGAAGGTTTCAGAATGGCTTAAATATTTAATTTCTTTATAGTTTATACTCTTCTGGTGATCGGCTGATTTCATTGACTTGTCCCTGGTATTAGACTTCAAAGTTGAGAGAAAAATTGTTTCGGGATTTGGGTCCAATGTACATTTCACTCGTCTTGAACTGTCTTGAACTGTCTCGGACCTGGTGTCTCGGTCTTGGGTCTCGGATCCCACTGTCTCGGTCTCGGACCTTACTGTCTCGGTCTCAGTCTCGCAGTTTGATGTCTCGTATACAAGTCTGCCTATTTTGTCTCTACTGCAGTGCTCATGCAACTGTTTGCTTTAAGTTTGCAGGTTAACTTGGACCTTTGGAGGAATTTACATGAAGCAGGTTTGTTTTCAGTGTTTTTCTATATTTTGTTAAGTAGGCGAAGTTAAATTAGGTCCACCAAATGCCCACTGACCATCTAGATTGCGATAAATTAATTGTCACTGCCAGAGCCAGATCGATGTGGTTCATTTTTGCAAATAATAATATGTTATCTGGGCCAGATTATAACAAATCGAGTTCGAAAAAAATCAGTTGCAGGTATAGGCCTACATCGTTTATTGTATAAGATAGACTTGTAGACAGTGTATAAAGTTATATAGTTAATACAGGCTCTAGTAAATAAAAGCGACAGTCATATGCAAAGAGACAGATAAGGGATCGGCATACAGATTAAATTATCTGCTTTGGTTAAGAAGTAGTAAAGAAGGCATGCGGATTGGCTGCTTGAAGATATGTATACGTACACGCCAAGAAATCACCTGAAAATGTGAGCAAATGCATTAAAGAGAGTAACTATAGAATTCGAGAGCTCTGACAGAACGATTTATTGATAGACTTTAGGAGGACGAGGAGGAGGAGGAGAAGGAGGAGCATGAGGAGCAATAGGAGGAGCAGGAGCAGGAGGAGAAGATGAAGAAGAGGACGAAGAAGAAGAAGAGAAGAAGAAGGAGGAGGAGGAGGAGGAGGAGGAGGAGGAGGAGGAGGAAGAAGAACAGGAAGTTTTTTTTATTGAAACCAATTGCACACCGCACTTTGGTGTAAAAAATTAAAGCATATCAATAGCATTAAAGATGATTAAGCTATACAGTTCGTTATTATGTCCCAAATTATAGGCCCCGAATAAATAGTGGTAAGTTTTCAGACCAGTTAAACGGCCGATCTTTTTTCAATGTAACTGAACCGATATGAAATACTGCAATTAGACAGTGCCTTAAGCATGCCACCGGTGACTAAAATATTACGAAAACCCTTCTCTCTAAATTAAATACCTATAATTGCGATGAATAGAATTGACAAATCCCTGTAGGCTACTAGTCATACGCTACAACGTGATTGGCATTGCATTTATTTATTAACGTGACCAATCAAGGCAGTGGGGACTCTGTTTCAACGCGCTGGCGGTGGAAACGATGTGTACTGGCAATTGGCAAAAGAAATATCCATTCTAACCTTTCTGGATTCTTGAGTTCTTCCACGAGAAAATTTAACGCTGTCCTACATTGGCAAAAAACGATTGAAATTAATATAGCAGTTGGCTTAAGAAATAAGAGGCCTAATCAATTAAACTGAAATTAAGCGTGTCTTGGTAGCAGATATAGGCCCAATACGAGTGTCCATATAATTCTTTTCAAATTTCAAAAGAATTATATGGACATTATAAATTTATAAGGTCATGTTATTGATAGTAGGCTACCTGAGGCAATACATCATGCCCATACAGTTCTCCGGATTTTATTATTTAATGTTTGTTAGACTGCAAACAGGTATCCACGTGACGACCAGGTAATGAAATCGCTTCTGCGTCTAGCCTAAGGATTGTCAGATGTAACTGGAACCGAGTCAGGGGCGGATCCAGGGGGGGGCCAATCCGGCCATGGCCCCCCCCATTTGAAATTTAAACAGGATGTGGCCCCCCCATCGCCAAGTAGACTATGTTCGCTTCGTGATCTTTCGTGAAGAAAAGAAAATGAGGATATAGGCTATAGGCCTAAATAAAAAATATTATATCTGTGCAACTAAATATATAGCTTCTCTCAAGTGTTGTCTCTCAGATTTCAAAATACCAAATTTTAAAATGTTGTGTTCCTTGAACATTTAGTAAAACTACATCATTAGTACATGGATTCCCGATAAGGTAGCTGAATCCTTCTTGCTTGGTTTGTGTTAACTATTTGTGCCGAGTCCTGGTAAGCAATTCTTTTACCTTAAGGCTTTAATATGGCATTCTTGAAAATTGAACGTATTTTCTAGGTTTTATATTAATTTCAAAAAATGTCTGGTTTCCTACTACTGTCTGCAGTCAAACTCAAACACGACTTAAGCAACATCGTAGCTACGAGTGACATCTGATTCCTATAAGTTTTGAAATAATAGAGCAATTTGTTCACATGACAGCCTAAAATGCAACCATTGCATTGTGGAAATTCAAAAAATTTTAAAGTGGGGAGGGGGCACATCCCCCTCTTCAGACCCCTCCCCCTGCTCGCGCTGCGCGCCTCAACGATCGTCCTTCGGACGACCATTTGGCCCCCCCCCCCTCATAAACTTCCTGGATCCGCCCCTGAACCGAGTCAACCATAGATCCTCACAGCTTTAGATGAACTGTCAATCAGACACACTGATGAGATTTAGCCTACAGGCACATGAATTGATGGCTGGGTGACTGGCTGTTTGACTAACTGGCCTACTGGTTGTTTGAATGGGTGGATTGGTGGAGGGTAAGGGGATGGGTGGATGGACGGATGGATGCATGCATGCATGCATGTATGGACAGCTTGGATGCAGGAAGCTTGGTTCACTGGCAGTTTGGTTGAATTATAAATTGATGGATGGATGAATCGGTGGATGGATGGACTGATGGCTGCCTGGCTTGCTCGGTGGATAGATGGAGATTTGAATACAGCCCTTGATAATATTTCGTTGACGACTAAACAGATCTGATGCACAGTCGTCTAAAAATATTACCAAGAACCGTGTCAACTGTGACTGTCAATGATCCACCTGCTTTGTTGCTGATGTGGTGCGTCGCATAAGAGAATGAAAAAGTGACAGATGTTAGGATTCTCTATTGGCCAATACTCAAAACCCATCTCACATCGTCAGTGTACGACAAACTGACATTAAGTTCTGCCACCTCCAATCAAAACGACTTCAAGAGTCTTCTGTCAATTAATAATAGGGACTTGATATAAAGCGCGATTACGAGTGTATTAATAATAATAAGAAACAAGTGAACGAGATAAAGCATATCGTATAATTATTGCATCAGAGAATAACGGTAAATAGCCTACCATCCGTAGTAAGTGAAGACAGTCGAGTGTATAGCCAGAGTGAGATCACCGATGTTTGTACTCGAGCCATCAAACGGGTTTTCCAGCAAAGTTGTGTTACCTGTAAACCAATCGAAGAGCACAAGTGGCTATAAACGTTAGATTGCGTTACCGGTACCACAAACTATATCACATTCACTGACTTTGTTGTCTCGGATTAACATTCCGACAGGTGCCTATAGATAACTTAGATAAGGAACTATTTTAATCATCGTTATCGTTGTGTTGGTCATTGTTAATCATCTCTTAACAATCGATATACGGTGTTACCTTGGAATAGCCAGACGGCTCCAGACAATGAAATAATTACGAGAGTCGTCACCGACATGGCAGTCATGACGTTCTGGCCTCTGGCGGAGAACTTGACACTCAAGCAGTTGATGAACGTTAGGAAAGCTAAAAGTAAACCAAAAAGTCTGTTACAGCCTCACCAGCCAGAGATGGGCAAATTACACAGTGAAATGTAATTGAATTACAAATTACAAATTACTTGGGAAAATGTAATTGAATTACAAATTACAAATTACTTTAGAAATTTTGGGGAAATTACAAATTACAAATTACGTAATTTCAATTACATCAAATTACAAATTACATGCATAGTTGGGATCAAGAAATTCAGTCAGGAAACACATGCTTTGTTTCTACTGTTCATTTATATTCGAGTGTTTGAAACTGTTTATTTAATATTCTGTAAGAAGTAGCAACTGTTCGAACAGGTTATCCGATAATCGGCATCTGTTTGACCTTACAATCATGCTTGCAAAACTATAATGAGTTTGCGTACCAGCACAGATGAAGAAAGTGCAGAATTAAATTGTATAAATAATATCTTTAATTGCAGATGTCTGGTCTACTAAACACAGAAGTTAGGCCAACATGGGATGATGGGAGTAATCTGTCACTGGATCGATGCATGTGCATTTGAACGAAGCTCAGTTGCCTTAGCATGCAGACCTTTTGTTGGATCACACACGTGTGATTGAGTAGCGCAACTCATCTATGTAATACATTATGATCTCGGTCTGACACATGACAAAATTGTTGCTACTACTTCTGACAATGACTCCAATTTTGTTAAGCATTCAGAGTTCAGTGTTACTATTTTTCATTCCAGAAATACTATAGTGAAGGTGATCAAGATAAGGAAAAGATGCTTTCAAAACTGGTCTGGTTGTGGAGTCTCTGGTTCTTTTTTCAAAGTAATTTGATTTTACAGATGTAATTTGAAATTACAAATTACATGAAAAAAATGTAATTCAATTACAAATTACAAATTTACATTGATCCAGAGCAACAAATTACAAATTACCAATTACAATTGTAATTCAAATTACGTAATTTCAATTACACCAATTAAATTACTGCCTATCTCTGAGTCCAGACCGACAAAGACTGACAAGGCTCTGATTGTCAAGTGAGAGATTTTCTGAATTATAGCGCAATGGTGCGTCATGCAAATTGACAATTCGTTTTCGTAATGTTACCCGTAACAAACGTTCTCCACTGTTCGTCTGCTTCTGTTGTGCCACCTAATGTTCTCTTTCAAGCAGCAGATCCGCAAATCCATTTCACTTACTACAACAATGGTTTACTTTGTGCATTGATCTAGATGTGGTTGTGATGTTGCAAAAGAAACATCCTAAAAGTACTTCTACAGAGTAGGCCTAATGTAAACCTTTGACATTTACTGAAGGCGTAATGCGCCATACATTGATTGGCAGGCCCAGATCATGCAGATGTAGCAGGTATGTAGGCCTATGGCAGGCTGTGGCGAAGAGCGATTTCCACTGACTTTCGTTTCACCTAAAGCGTTATGCCGTTAATTCAATGTGGTCTTCCAGTTGAGGGTAAAAGTATATTTTAGCGTATTTTATTATTCCAATGATTGTCATGATAACTGTTATGAACCCTGCTACTAAATAAGCAAGATTGTTTTCATCAATCAAACTTCTATTAAAGCTAAAATTCTTTTCATCAATCCCACTTCTATTTAGCAAGAACTCTTTTCGTCAGTCCAACTTGTATTCGACCAACGCTGACTCGTTATAGCCTACATGTAATGGCGAGTCATTCACGACGCTAAACTACACGCTTTTTTCTTAAATCCAGCTTCTAATGCCTTCTATTTTGGCAAATAGCCTAACTAGTTTCATCAATCCAACTTCCATTTTGGCAAACAATTATTTTTTTATCAATCCAGCTTCCATTTACGCAGACACATAAGAGAAATTATAAAATACGCTAAAATACGCGGCCGGCAACCGCAACAATGCTAAAATGCACTTTTACCCAGTCGAGTATTTTGGTCAAACGGACTGTAGGCCTACGGAAATCCAGCTCAGATGTCTTCAAGCATCCATTTATCACCTGTTCTGAAAGCACATAAGAGGTAGGCCCTATTGCATTTACGTAGCGCCTATATGTTTTATTACCTGCCATTGCTGTGGCTATGAGTAAGATGGCTGTCGGTGGTATCTCGCAGTCTGGAAAGAATGGTTTGAGTACGTAGCGGCCGAACATCAGGGACTTGACGGCGTTTCCGCCGGTTCTCATGAAGAACAGATAGAGCCACAGATAGCAGAAAGCAACGACGGGTCCGAACAACTCCTCGAGGTAGGCGTACTTTTCGCCGGCCACTGGCATGACGATACCAATCTCGGCGTAGGTGAGGGCTCCAAGCATCGACAGCAGTCCGCCGACGACCCACATCACAAGGCTGAGTCCAGGCGATCCGGTAAACATGACCACTCCTCTGGGTGAGATGTAGATTCCGCCACCGATGACGAGACCGGAGACGATGGCCACTCCATGGAAGAGTCCCAGTTGGCGTTTGAGGTGCAGACCTTCAGTCGGCGTTGAGGATGCGGCCAGGACGGACACGCGACGCTCACCCTCCTCCTCCTTCTGACGGTCGGTGAGGGTCTTGGAGCTGCGGCTGCGTCCGTCGGAATCGGCGTCTCGACCCATCATCAGCCGAAGAATAAGAGTACAGCTAGGCCTACAAACAACAGATAGACAGCACATCGCATCAGGAGATTCTTATAGCGCCGTTTTATGATGATGACTCTTTTTTTATCAATGGCAGGTCTCCGCATTGACACTCTGTGCGGTGCTGGACAGTTCATGACGATTTCCGAAAAATGCAATGCAAGTTTACCGACAAATGCGCCCCGACAAATGCGCCCGCCCCTGCCTGTTGAATGAGACGAACAATGAGACACAACGAAAGCGCCACAGTGCACAATATATTAATACCTCTAAATAATAAACTATATATCTATATAACTAATAAAATATTCTAAAAAAGAAAGTATGTTGTCAGGACAGTTTCAGGTTTTATCTTTTGAAAACGATTGTCATAAGTTCTTCTAAACTTGTCAGACAGTTTAAACCGACTAAATTTCTAAATTGTGCGCAATTCTCCGGAGGTAGTCGAGGATGGAAACAGTCCCATAACTGCTGAGTATTTTGAAACCCATGGTGCCGGCCATGGGCGTATTTAGGGGGGGGGTTTTACGGGTTCAAACCCCCCGAAATAACTAATTGCAAAAATTTTTTTAGTCATATTTTCCAACTGCGAAATTAAATCTTTGGATGACATTGCTTGTACGTGAAACTTCGAAACTTTTACTTACTTTTTTATATTTTTTTTGCAAGTATTGTCTGCAGTCAAACTAAAACACGACTCAAACTACATCGTAGCTACGAGTAACAGCTGGTTCCTATCAGCACTGAAATAATAGAGCATTTTTTTCAGATGACAGCTTAAATTGCTACCATTACAGTGTGGAAATTCAAAAAAATTTCAGTGGGGAGGGGGCACATCCCCCTCCCCAAACCCCTCCTCCCCTGCTCGGCGCTGCGCGCCTCGGCGGTTCCTCCAAAACTTTGGAAAACCCCCAAATTGTTTTCTGGCTACGCCCCTGGTGCCGGCCTTCCACTTAATTATTAGTCGCCAAGACGCTCCAGAATGTTCCAAAGTGCTATGTAAAACAGTGGGGGGAGTCGGGGGGTCGGGGTGGGGGTGGGGGGTCACACGCTTATTGCGTCGCTGTAAACCGATGTAAGTGTCCTCCCAATAGTCGTAGACAGATGTTAAGGGAGGTGGGCAATCATCTGTCAGTTCTGCAGAGGCATCAGCAACATCAGGAGGGGGCACAAAGGCTAGCGCGACTCTGCGCGAGAAGCATCTTTATAAAGCTCAAAATTAATGTAGGCCTACTCGTCGTTTTTTATGTTCGGGGCGCATTTGTCGGTGTTGATATGGCGCTACTGTTGGGGCGCTCTTGTCGGGAGCTTTTGACGGGCGCATTTGTCAGAGGCGCTTTTGGCGGGTCACCTTCAGTGCAATACAATACACTTCAAAATAAAATTTGATAATGCTTCTTAATAAGTTCAGATATGCACATTGAAGCTGAGCTACAAGATAAATTATTGATAATATAATTATAGAACAGAAATGTCTGTGTATCTGTGTGTGTCGTGTGACGCCGTTTCGCTCGAGTTCAGCTCATTTAATTAAGGATTGTCTCCGTAATCTTAATCCCTATCATAGGCGCTCACTCAAACAGAATCTCTGTAACAGGAAATGCCAGAATCGGTTCCGTGTCAAGATCCAAGGATCATGGAGGCAGACAGGCAGGCAGACAGACAGACAGACGGCTACGGTGGATGGTGCGTAGAATTGGAGCGGTGAGAGAGCTAAGACGAAGAGGAGGAATCAGAACAGTAGTATAACGAATAAGGAGTGTTTCCAGTTTGAGTGTGGCTGGCGCGGTGACCTGGAATGAGCTTCCGGTGTCACCGATTCTCACCCCAATAGCTCAATCTGCGCTGTTCTTCCCTGGCCTTAAGACTGTCTTGTTCGAACGCGGGGTTGATGCATCAAAGAAACAATTAAAAATAATATTTACTTAACGCGTTGAAAAATTTTAATATTGATGCGCAATATAAAGAAAAGTAAATTATGTCAATCAATGCCTTGCGTTTCAAAAGCACGAGATAAGATACCTGATACTTTGTCAGTACTCGTCGACCTTTGGATGGCAAGATTTGCATCTGTCGTAGCAATAAAGGCTATTTCCATTCGAACATGAAGCACTACTAATATGGAAATTGCTATCGTTCAGAACACTACGCGCTCCGCGGCAAACAGCCCTTCCCAATTACGCATTATCGGTTATCCAGAAGAGTACAATGTCCAAAAAAGAGAGCCAGACGCCGGATGCCCTCGACATTTAACAAACACCCGCACTGTTACGGGTGAGGAATCAAGGCCAGGCCGTCATCCTATCCAAGGACCTCTGGATATTGTCTAATCAAGGGTCCGTGTCCTTAGTCCTATCACAGGACTTTGTCATCATCCCTCCCATTCTTTCACCATGCACCATGCATTTGCCAGCTACTGGCCATAACCTACTGCAGCATCAAACCTCATCTATACATCCTCGACCTATATTTTATTCCACTTTGCTCGTCTCCACGTACCCAGCCACACCAGACGCTATCATCTCAGAGGTGTGAGGGTTACGTACTAAACGTATACAACTTATCCAAACAGACACACATAATTATACATACTTGTGGCATAATGGCATGTACACTACATGGATACACATACATAAATGATCTACACTCATACACACATACATTCTCCAATTATTATAAACGTATCTCTGATTTACACTCTCACTACACCCGTAACAACAAAAACAATAATTAAGTATCTAATAAAGTTATACGCACTAACGTACTCAAATTCTCTATTAGCAGTGGGCCCAAGGCCATGGCAAGGGTATGAAATAGACTTCTTTATGACCTACGCCATATCCCTAACCTTTATGCATTTAAAACACACCTACGCGCCTAGTAGGCCTATAGCCTATACCTTCTTGAATCTATAAGTAATGTTATATTAACCGTGATCCCCTCTTTTTTCTTATCTTTCTTTTATATATTTTTCTTTCCTTTTTATACTATTTTTAATTACTATAAACAACTAATTAAGATCATGCCTCGGGAATACTTTTTTTGTCAATTCATTGATCCAATTACCAATGCTGGCTAGTGACCCTTAATTATGCATTGTACTAACGATATATTATATTTCCACTTGATTCTGCATTATTGTGATTGTAGCATACGTACTGTTCTGTACTTGACCCATCTGGATAATGGACATTTTCTTTCAGAGAAAAGGGGCCTTATATAGAGGGACCCAAGTCGTCCCAGGTATCTTTAGGTCTCCTTTTGACCCATTTCCCAAGTAGCCTATTAACCGATGTTCTACAGTGCTTATCAAAGTTGATGGCGGTTCTGAGAATGTGGTAAAAGAACAATTTACAGCTTTCATCCCAACTCGTGATGCCACTGGCGAAACTATTGCGACAATCGTCGAGCAGCAGCTATCTGAGGTCGGACTCGAAGGGAGCAATTGGAGGACGGGAGGAAGAGAACGAAATGGAGGGTAGGGAGGAAGAGAGCGAATGGAGGAAAGGGAGGAAGAGAGCGAAATGGACGGTAGGGAGGAAGAGAGCGAATGGATTAAAGGGAGCAAGAGAGGGAAATGGAGGGTAGGGAGGAAGAGAGCGAATGGGGAAAGGGAGGAAGAGAGCGAAATTGAGGAAAGAGAGGAAGAGAGCGAAATGGAGGAAAGGGAGGAAGAGAGCGAAATGGAGGGTAGGGAGAAAGAGAGCGAATGGAGGAAAGAGAGGAAAAGGAGCGAAATGGAGGAAAGAGAGGAAGGGAGCAAAGTGGAGGGTAGGGAGGAAGAGCGCAAGTGGAGGGTAGGGAGGAATAGAAGGAATTGGAGAGTATGCAGAAAGAGAGAGAATGGAAGAAAGAAAGGAAGAAGAGCGAATGGAGGGTAGGCAGGAAGAGAGCTAAATGGCTGGTAGGGAGGAAGAGAGCGAAATAGAGGAAAGGGAAGAAGAGAGCCAAATGAAGGAAGGGGCGGAAGAGAACCAAATGGAGGGTAGGGAGGAAGAGAGCGAAATGAAGGGTAGGGAGGAAGAGAGCGAATAGAGGGTAGGAAGGAATAGAGCGAAATGGAGGGTAGGGAGGAAGAGAGCGAAATGGAGGGTAGGGAGAAAGAGAGCAAATGGAGGGTATGGAGGAGGAGAGCGAAATGGAGGAAAGGGAGGAAGAGAGTGGAATGGAGGAAACGGAGGAAGAGAGCGAAATGGAGGAATGTGAATAAGATAGCGAAATGGAGAGTAGGAGGGAGGAGAGCGAAATGGAGGAAAGGGAGGAAGAGAGCGAAATGGAGGAATGGGAGGAAGAGAGCAAAATGAAGGAATGGGAGGAAGAGAGCGAAATGGAGGAAAGGGAGGAAGAGCGCGATATGGAGGAAAGGGAGGAAGAGAGCGAAATGGAGGAAAGGGAGGAAGAGAGCGAATTGAAGGAAAGGGAGGAAGAGAGCGAAATGGAGGAAAGGGAGGAAGAGAGCGAAATGGAGGAAAACGAGGAAAAGAGCAAAATGGAGGAAATGGAGGAAGAAAGCGAAATGGAGAAAAAGGAGGAAGAGAACGAAATGGAGGAAAGGGAGGAAGAGAGCGAAATGGAGGAAAAGGAGGAAGAGACCGAAATGGAGGGTAAGGAGGAAGAGAGCGAAATGAAGGAAAGGGAGGAAGAGAGCGAAATGGAGGAAAGGGAGGAAGAGAGCGAAATGGAGGAAAGGGAGGAAGAGAGCGAAATGGAGAAAAAAGGAGGAAGAGAACGAAATGGAGGAAAGGGAGGCAGAGAGCGAAATGGAGGAAAGGGAGGAGGAGCGAATGGAGGAAAGGGAGGAAGAGAGCGAAATGGAGGAAAGGGAGGAAGAGAGCGAAATGGAGAAAAAGGAGGAAGAGAACGAAATGGAGGAAAGGGAGGAAGAGAGCGAATTGAAGGAAAGGGAGGAAGAGAGCGAAATGGAGGAAAGGGAGGAAAAGAGCGAAATGGACGAAAGGGAGGAGGTACGAATGGAGGAAAGGGAGGAGGAGCGAATGGAGGAAAGGGAGGAGGTGCGAATGGAGGAAAGGGAGGAGGAGCGAATGGAGGAAAGGGAGGAGGTGCGAATGGAGGAAAGGGAGGAGGTGCGAATGGAGGAAAGGGAGGAGGTGCGAATGGAGGAAAGGGAGGAGGAGCGAATGGAGGAAAGGGAGGAGGTGCGAATGGAGGAAAGGGAGGAGGAGCGAATGGAGGAAAGGGAGGAGGAGCGAATGGAGGAAAGGGAGGAGGTGCGAATGGAGGAAAGGGAGGAGGTGCGAAAGGAGGAAAGGGAGGAGGAGTGAATGGAGGAAAGGGAGGAGGTGCGAATGGAGGAAAGGGAGGAGGAGCGAATGGAGGAAAGAGAGGAGGAGCGAATGGAGGAAAGGAGGAGGAGCGAATGGAGGAAAGGGAGGAGGTGCGAATGGAGGAAAGGGAGGAGGAGCGAATGGAGGAAAGGGAGGAGTGAGAATGGAGGAAAGGAGGAGGAGCGAATGGAGGAAAGGGAGGAGGTGCGAATGGAGGAAAGGGAGGAGGTACGAATGGAGGAAAGGGAGGAGGAGCGAATGGAGGAAAGGGAGGAAGGGCGAATGGAGGAAAAGGAGGATGAGCGAATGGAGGAAAGGGAGGATGAGCGAATGGAGGAAAGGGAGGAGGTGCGAAAGGAGGAAAGGGAGAAGGTGAGAATGGAGGAAAGGGAGGAGGAGCGAATGGAGGAAAAGGGAGGATGAGCGAATGGAGGAAAGGGAGGAAGAGCGAATGGAGGAAAGGGAGGAGGTGCGAAAGGAGGAAAGGGAGAAGGTGAGAATGGAGGAAAGGGAGGAGGAGCGAATGGAGGAAAGGGAGGAGGTGCGAATGGACGAAAGGGAGGAAGGGCGAATGGAGGAAAAGGAGGAGGTGCGAATGGAGGAAAGGGAGGAGGTGCGAAAGGAGGAAAGGGAGAAGGTGCGAATGGAGGAAAGGTAGGAGGAGCGAATGGAGGAAAGGGAGGAGGTGCGAATGGAGGAGAGGGAGGAGGTGCGAATGGACGAAAGGGAGGAGGAGCGAATGGAGGAAAAGGAGGAGGTGCGAATGGAGGAAAGGGAGAAGGTGAGAATGGAGGAAAGGGAGGAGGAGCGAATGGAGGAAAGGGAGGAAGGGCGAATGGAGGAAAAGGAGGAGGAGCGAATGGAGGAAAGGGAGGAGGTGCGAAAGGAGGAAAGGGAGAAGGTGCGAATGGAGGAAAGGGAGGAGGAGCGAATGGAGGAAAGGGAGGAGGTGCGAATGGAGGAGAGGGAGGAGGTGCGAATGGACGAAAGGGAGGAGGAGCGAATGGAGGAAAAGGAGAAGGTGAGAATGGAGGAAAGGGAGGAGGTGCGAATGGAGGAAAGGGAGAAGGTGAGAATGGAGGAAAGGGAGGAGGAGCGAATGGAGGAAAAGGAGGAGGTGCGAATGGAGGAAAGGGAGGAGGTGCGAATGGAGGGTAAGGAGGAAGTGAGAGTCAATACATGTGAAATCACTAATGTGTGCAATGCCTTGTAAGTTACCGTGTCTCAGATTTGACTGTAATTTTTGCTATTTTATTGTTTGATAATCATGTTTGTACATCACATTGACATTGTCAGAAGCTATGTATCTGCATTGGATCATCATCATCATTATCATCATCATCACCACCATCATCAGTTTCTGTCGCCAGCCATTTGGCGGCGATGGGTACGAATAAATTATCTCCATTTTCCTGGGTCATTTGTCAAGTTCATTGTTTCCCTTAGCGTCAAAGTGATGCTTATCAGAGCGCCTCTGATTGGGTATTACTAAGAGAGGCGCTTTATAAATTCCAAAATACAATACAAACAATACAATACAATTTATATTGTTTATCCAGCGTTGTCTGGCTCTGCCTTAGTGTCTTTTTCCTTCGAATCTTGCATGTAGGCTAGTGCAGTGTGTGGTATTCTGTCAACTGGCATTCTCTCTATTATATGTCTAAACCATCGGAGTCTTCGTTGAACGACTTTGTCTATAGTTAGTCTGTTAGTTTAAATTTTTTATATAACTGTAACAGTCTGACGGTGCATAGAAAACTGACAACTAATGTACATGTAAGCCTATACTTTGCACAAATTACAAAATTTCAATGCTTTAGTTTATTGCAGTTCATTATTGGTTCTGTCTGTTTTTAGTCTACGTCTATTTTAAAAACCAAAGTAATACAATTTAATTATGAAATTATATAATTTTCCAAAGAACTGATGTAGAATGTTATTACTTTTAACCAAAAAGATGGTATCTAAAACGCACCATTACAAACCCCCAAATAAAAAGTTCCTTACAGCCCCCTTCCCAGACCCCTCCCCTCAGAGAGGTTGGAATCTGCGTAATTTTTTGGCAGCTCTGGAAACGCCACTGGAGATTACGATTACGACTTACGATTACGTTTAGTGCTGTCACTAACAGATAAGATGCGGGGAACAACCAGAATGCCTCTGGCGGCCGAGGGGAGAGCGGATCGGGGGACCATGGAATGAATAGACCGATCGAGGTACCGGTACCGTAGGCTACATATAGGTCTATGGATACTCCCTCCGGTATTACGACAAAAACCTACGAACTCACCACAACCTCACAATCGCACCTCGTGCTATCTTTCCACAAGTCGTCCACTCAATACTGAAAACACTGCTTTTTCACAAGTCCTATCCCGATCAGTGGAGGCGCCAGGATTTCAGGTTTGGGGGTAAAGCTCCAAGCCCTTCCCTTTTGTCCCCTCCTCCCTGTGATTTGCAGTGATTTCCCACTTTTTGGGGGCTATTGTACTATGACCAGGGTCTATAGGCAATGCAGGGTCGCTATAGAATAACTTGCACAGTTACATTTATCGGCTGAATTCAATGGAATCGATGGACGAAGTACTATGACCGTCTTTGTTAACAGATACACGACTGTGTATAGTCTCTATGTCCGTCTCACTCTCTCCGTGTCTGTCTGTGTGTGTCTGTCTGTGTCTGTCTGTGTCTGTCTGCCTGTCTGTTTCTGAGCCTGTATGCCTGGTCAAATAAGCCTTCTGTACGTAGGCCTATAGGCAACGTGCAGACAGAATGACAAGAAGATATACAGTCTATGATACAGATTGAATTCGTTGTCGGGTGCAGGTTAATAATCATTATACGATCGTTGAAACTTTGCCAACTTGAACCCAAATGGTGAATGGATACGTCTGCTTGCATGTCTGCATTTTATATACGTAGCCTATAATGTAGGCTGCGTGTCTATGTATGCGTATCAAACAAACAGACAAGCAGATCTCCAGAGGAGGCGCCAGGCTTTCAGGTTTGGGGGCTAAACCTCCAAGCCCTTCCCTTTCCCCCTCCTCCCTGTGATTTGTAGTGAGTGCCAACTTTTTGGGGGGGGGGGAGGGGGCTGAGCCGCAGTTAGGGAGGGCTAGGCCCCCCTATCCCGACCCTGGCGCCGCCACTGCAGATCTCTAGGCCTAACAGCATAATTAACTGATGTAGGCCTAATAATAATTATTATATTCGTTCGTAATGACAATTACCATCATAGGCCTATATAGGCTGGCGCAGAGAGCGCCTCTGAGTAGATAGGAAACGGCGCTACATAAATGTTCAGTTACATTACATTACATTAGCCTACACACAGATAGACAGATAATAATAAAGGCCAAAATTGACGTCATGATTACGTCATCGACTCATCGTATTGTCGCCATTTTAGAATCGCCAGTCGTAGCTCAGATCTCGAACAAAGCAGAGCGTTCCAACATTTTCCGACATTTTCGGCTGTAATTCATCGAAGATTCGAAGTTCGTCCAAATTCTGCTGCGCCAACTCCTGTTACGAACTACCTTCGTCGAAGGGCATCAGGTAAACCCAAAATAATTACAAAACATCGATTTTTCATCGAAATTTTGCAATTTAGAGATTGAGTTAGCGATCTGTAGGGCCTAGGCCCTAAGCTACAAATCTTGAAGCAACTTGACTTTTTCGATTAGACTCAATAACTTCTGTAGACTGTAGCTCCACAATAAATTTATTTATTTTTTGGTATTTTTTTAAAATTTAGCTTTCTTATTTAAAGAAATACGTACATCTTAATTTTATTTGAGTAAGCTTGTGAGACTCTGTGATTTCTATAGCTCCGCAAAAATTTTACATTCTTCAAATATAATTACAATTTCCTATATTTTTAGTTCATTTAATTTTTTAATTTTTCTGAATAAGTTATAGTGATAGTGAAGCTCAGTGGATTTCTATAAACCCTCAATATATTTGTTACATTTGTTTATTATTTTTAAATTTGAACATTTTTAAAATTTATCTGAGCAACTTGTTGAGACTTCTACAACGCCACGACGTTTTTTTAAATTAAAATATTTTATTTTTTCCACAGGATGACGAATGACCTTTTATGTCGCTTCCACAGGAAGACGACCATTATCTTCCTTCGACTCGAAGGTGCACGGTTGAGCGGGAAGATCTCGACAGTAGGAGGTGAATGTTAAATTATTCTACAGTTTAGCTGATGATAATATTCACTTAATAGAATGAAATTAAGGTCCTGAAATAGATCGCAGTCCGCTTACACTGAATAACTCCGCAACATCATTTGAAGCTGCAATTACCTTTTAGTTATATCAAAAACCGCTGATCAATGTTTTTGAATTTAGTTTAGGCTATTCTAACGACTTCTATAATAGCGCTGCTATAAAGAACATGTCAAGGCTTAATAGACGAGAGCAATTAAGCGATTGATGCCTTGAAGTCGTAAACATAAATCGTAATCCGTTGACCCCATTGTGTTCAATTAATAATAGCCATGAATTAAAATAAAAGCCTTTTAGTTAGACTTGCCTAATTGGTCTAGTTAGACTGTGGCTTTTATGAAAACCATTGTCTGCTGTTTTTCACTTTCAGTGGAGCGATCGCAGAAACAGTTTCCTGTACAATCGTCGTAGCGAGTCGCAAAGATCGTTTGATGGCGGTTCACGTGGCTGGAACTACACCGACAACAGTGTAGCCTATCTGAGTAATTGAAACACAAGCGTACGTAAGAATTATCTTGACAGTACTGTTATTACGAAAATGTACATAACTTTAAATGTAACTTTAATTTCTGATGACTTTCTAGATGGACTGATGACGTTCAGCTGATAATTAATAGACACGAATTAGATGCCTCGCCGTCTATTAATTAGATGTGGTGGCTACTCTTGTACAACAGTAGCCACCACAGCCCTGTTAACCTCTTTGATGCTTTCCATTGTCGGTCAACCATTTCCCTTCAGGGAGTCACAAGGAACCGTTTGGCGAATCGACTTCAATCGGTAGATGGCTGTTCTCGAGGCTGGAACGATACCTATCGACAAGTGTGCATCTGCGTAATTGAAACACAAGCGTAAGAATATCTAGAAAGTTGTTATGGAAATGTACATAACGACTTTCTAGATGGAGTAAACTGAGGATGTTATATAGTAGACACGAATTAAGTACAATAAGACTTTGTGATTTGTATGATACCATATGGCTATGTTAACCTGTCTGTTCTTTTTCGTTGTCGGTGGAATGTTTTCGTTTACAATCGTCGTCGGGAGTCGCTAAGGTACTTCAGCAGAATCGACTTCAATCGGCAGATGGCGTTTTGGCGGCTGGAACGACGACCTCTGTCGACATTGTGTGCATCTGCGTAACTGAAAGCAAGCGTAAGAATATCTAGATAGTTATCGAAATTGTAAATGTAATTGAACATTTATATAGCGCCACTCAGAGATTCAGAGGCCCTCCCGACCCAGGTCAGTGCTGCCTGTAACAAATAAGATAGTCTTCAGACTTCAGGCGTTTCCGAAACAGAGGAAGAGAAAGGCTGAGGTGCTCAAGATGCAATTCATGCGGAAGATGGTTCCAAATGGAGGGGCCGACAAAAACAAAGCGTCTGGATTGAGAAGCTTCACCACGTCTGAATAACGACTTTCTAGATGGACCGATGGTGTAGGCCTACTCCTAATAATTAATAGACAAGAATTAAATGCCTAAAGGTGAAATTGTATCGTATTCTACTAAAAAAAAGTGTAAAGCGCCTTAAGGCTACAGTATATTGCTTTTGTCTCTGGGCGCATGGGTTCTACCCTGGAAATTATTTATATTGTTTATTGCCTTAGGTGAGTTTGAGCGCAATTTCGGAGAAAGAAATTTGTCAAGGTTACGTGGTGAGGAAAAGTATTTTAAACTCACGTGACGGCGACCGACATGGTTATGCAACGTTAGCCTACTGCTTACACGATCCGAAATTTGTGTATGTGGCCTGTCTTAAATGGGACATTTACAAATTTATTGTACAGTGTGTCCGAATTCTTCTGGGTGAGACGCACCCACTGAACTGTCTCTCTGGGTGCATTCGCATCCATTGCAAGGCTCCCAGAGAGTTGGCGCATTATATGCTACTCAATTAAGGCACTATGTAAATGTATACAGCATCTGCTTGTTGATAAATTACAGAGGTCAGAGAACTCCGGCAGTTTTGGCATCGTCCTTCCTGACATAAATGACAAGGCCAGAGAACTCCGGCAGTTTTGGCACCGTCCTTCCTGGCCTAAATTACACAGGCCAGAGAATTCCGGCAGTTTTGGCACCGTCCATCCTGGCAATAACTGTGAGATGTGGCACTGTCAATCCCTGACACGTGTGCCGCTATGGCACCGTCAGCTTGAGTTTCATAGGCTAGAGATCTCGGGTAGTTTTGGAACCGTTCGTCATGGCTCTGTTACCGTCGGGTCCTTGTATTGTATTGTATTTATGTCAGCTCTTCGGGTCATTGTATTGTATTTATTGTATTTATAAATTTATAACCGTTAAGTAAATATATACGGTATACTACTTGACGGTTATAAATTTATAAATACGGTAAGGCTTGGCACCGACGCGACAGTGCTGCTCTGACATCTGACATGGCGAGCTAGCTGTTGACCTCTGATGCCGACAACCAATGGCAGGATGAAGCTCTTTACTCGAAGGATCAGAATTCCGGACAGGAGCGACTAAGACGATCCAGTTGACCGACTCTCATGGAAGCAGCTATAGGTTAGTTCGAGTTTTTATGAAGGTTTGCTAGATTGGTTGCTGATGAAATCTTCAGGGCATTTGGAAGGTGCTAAGTAGTATAAGTAGCGGAATGTAGATCAAGATAGCCTAGATGAGACGTAGGACGATTTATGTCGTAGGTCTTTCTGCCTCTTTGTTAGGCTATTTCTTTTCCTCTTGTCTTAAGTCTTTCTACCTCTCCATTTTCTCTCTTGCTCCCTCTTCTTAAGTCTCCCGACTCTTTTTTGTGTTCTTCTCTTGCCTTAGATCTGTCTGCCTCTATGTTTTCCTCTATCTCTTGTCCTAGGTCAGTCTGTCTGCCTCACTGTCTTGCCTCTTTCTCTTGTCACAGGTCTCTCTGGCTGTCTGTGTTCTTTTCTTCATTTCTTAGGTCCTTGTCTCTGTACTTTGGTTGTAGCACTGTCTCCTACTCTATAGGCCTTCCTGCCCCTGTGTTTTCCGTCTTGATATTTGTCATACTCTAAAGAATATTCTTCGTTTTTAGTGTTAGTCGCTGTCTTATTTTCTCTCTTTCAATCTGTGCTATTTCGGTCGTGTCTTTCTCTCCCTGCTGTCGGCTGTCTCACTCTCTTTCTTGCTTTACGACTCTATACATCACTGTTTGAACTGTTTGAACCGTTTGAACAGGCGGAAACCATCGGAGACGACTTGAGATCTCTGGAGATGTCGTGGAATGAGGCCAATGAGGAGCTGGCAATGGACAGAGACGAGTGGAGGAGATATGCGGCTTTGTCCGATGTGCAGACCTGCACGGGAAGGACTAAATATACTGAGTAAGTTTTAACTTAAGACTCATCTCTTCAACTTGGTTCCCACCGTTGCTGGCTTCTGGTTTCTGCGGTCTATATGGAATCATCCTGACGTTTCTGTTGCATAAGACTTACTGCTAAGGCCTACTGTGCGTTGTTTTGATAACTGATGTAATAATATATTCGTTCGTATAATGACATTTCGGTTAACATCATAATTATATGGTAGGCAGAGTAGATAGGTTATCTGGAAGAGGCGCTATATAAATGTTCATTTACATTGCATTACATAATGAAATTTGACTTGAAGCAACCGTCGGCTGATGTCTTCGCCTCTTCGATCGGTAGGCCTAATAATAATAGGCTTATAATTATAACGGGTCTAAATAATTCATTGGGTTAGATTCGGTTGAATGACTTTAATACTTTCTATCTCCGTGCTCAGTGTATTCTCTGTGTTTTTCTCTTCCGTCTCGCTGTCTTACTCTCAGAATTATTCTAAACCTTTTTGTCTGTCTCTTTCGCTCAGTCTGTCTCTTTTTTATGTCTTACTGTTGCTTTACTTTAGGTCGTGTTCGGCGATTGCGGTGAAGGTAAAGTTTAAGATCCATGAATCCTCCTTGGTTTCTGTAAATATTATGTCCACACGTCAACAATGTAACCATTTCATTGCATCGAGGTAGCATTCTGTTGCAAACTCTTTAAGGGTGAGTGATGTCCGTTTTCTATACAGGTACATGATGTCATTATGAACAGCAAGACATGCTGATTCTGCTGAATGAATCTGTTGCATTCGGACTTAAATGTGGGGGGGGGAGATTAAGGAGTTCGAAGATAGTTGGGTGTAAACACACAACTGTCTTCCAACTGCTTACTTGAGAAATGTGATGGGCCAAATGCATCACATTTTCTCTGTAGGGCTTTAGCATTGCAAGATAGACATTTGGGTAGTCCATTCACTGCAGTCTCTCAAGCAGTTTTGTTTTCCATTTCGACGTAGTATTCTTTAAGCTGGCCCATATAGCTGTCTTTGATTAGGGGAGAGTGCCACAAGACGCACCCCCTTTTCATTTCTAGCTTGTAGCGTCATAATTAATACCATTATGGAAATAAAAAGTATGCGCTTAGTATGATCTTTTATTGTTAAAAACATGTGCACTGTCAAATAAAACTAATATTATGCTGTAATAGCTAAATGCTTCAATTTATCTGATGTCAAGGATGGTGCCTCTTGGGAACAGGGTGACCTCAAGAAGCACCCCTGGGTGCGTCTTGGGAACAACATGGTTTAATGCTGTACCAGCATGCCAAGCACCATTTGAGCCCTATTGTCCAATATGGGCAAAACATGTAGACATACAGTACTAAAACGTTAGTTTTGGCATTGATACGATAAAGCGACCAGTTTAAAGCAGCAGTTTGGGCCTAAACAAAATTGGATGTCAGTCAAATGTCGAGCAACTACAGATTAAGAAGGTCATTTTAACTCTAAATCTTCCCAGTATTGGGCAACCGAGTTGAAGCACATGCCCCTGTCTCTGTAAAGTTATTCTCGGAATTCCAAAATGTTTTTTCGCTTTCAGACGCACTTACTTTTAGTCTCGTGCTCATTTAACTTTTTCTCAACCTTCAGCTGCACTTTTTCTCAACCTACCTGCACTTTTCTCAACGCACCATTAATCAATCTCTCTGCCTGTCTTTCTGTCTACCTATATTTCTGTCTGTATCTCGATCCATCCGTCCGTCCGTCCGTCCGTCCGTCTGTCTGTCCCTGTCTATCTGTCTATCTGTCTGTCTATCTGCCCATCCATCATTAATCAATCCATCCATCCATCCATCCATCCATCCATCCATCCATCCATCCATCCATCCATCCATCCATCCATCCATCCATCCATCCATCCATCCATCCATCCATCCATCCATCCATCCATCCATCCATCCATCCATCCATCCATCCATCCATCCATCCATCCATCCATCCATCCATCCATTCATGTATCTATCTATCTAGTTATCTATCTGTCCATTTATCATCTATGTCTGTCTTTCTGTCTGTCGATCTGTCTGTCTGTCTGTCTATCTCTTTCTGCATATTTCTTTCTCTGCCTTTCACTAACCCTGTCTTTCGTTCTCAATCTTCAACCTCTCTGCTTTCTTCATGCTGTCAACATCGCTGTCTTGTCTGCTCTCTCATTCAATCTTACTCTCACTTACAGTGTTTTCATTCACTCATTCGCTCAGTCTTTGATTTTTAGACCTAGCCTGTTCTTGTGCATTATGCTTTCTGTTGCTCCTTCTACACATCGATCTCATGTCTCTGAGTTTCGTCTTTTCACGCTTTGTCCATTTCCATCCGAGAAAAAGCAAATTACTGAAATTGAGAAATTCTAAAATTGGACATTTTATGGGTAATACCAAATTTGGGATGAAATTCTACTGCTTGAGAACTGCAGTGAATGGACTACGGAGACCTTTGCCAAAACCTCCACGTGGTGGTCTCTGGGCGTGCAGTTAAACCAGATGGTTGACTGCATGGCGAATATTGGCAGCCGCACTTCGATCGTCATTCATTCTCTTTATATTTTCAACAGTGTGTTGTATTATCTGAATAGCCTACCAAGCTAGTTCTTATTTCAGTTTTCTTACTTAAGGGCCAGACTAGCGTAAGTTGATTTTATGATGAATCAATACTATTATAGGAAATGTTTTGTTATGTAGGCCTATATTAAGTAGATCTACATGTGGCCGCGTCCTTTTTCAGCGCAGTAGGGCCTAGAGACTAAGCGCCAGCATAGAGGGACGAAACTAATTCAAATATAATCGGGCGGCTAGGGCCTACTGCAAGGCAATGTTTGTGTATGTCAGGTTCTATTGATGCATTGAAAGTTTGCGAAATGCTTAGGCTACGGTACCGAAGACAGCATTATCGATCGTCCTTAAGGTTTCTCTTCGGCCATTCCTTGATAATTGATATTGATCTCAATTCACAGAAGACCCATCACCTATACGTTCGTATTCAAATGGGCCTGCTATTTAAGCATATGTCTTCGTATCATAGGCCGGGCCTATAGGCTACTACTGCCCTCTGTCTCTGTCTCTCTCCAGGCTTTTTGATACGAGGTCGAATGACGGCTTGTTTTCGTTTATGCTTATCAGGTAGAGTGGACTGAGATGTTCTGTTCTGTTCTGTTCTCAGCCATATCCTCGTTTCGAGGGTCGGCCGCATCATGAACAATGTTCCTCCAGCGTCTCCTGTATCTTGGGATTCCATTTTTCATGATGCTGTTTGGAGATGGTGAGATGGTAGGTTCCCCAGTTCCTTTCCATCTCACAGTATGGGGGCCATGTTCCGGATTTACCAGACATGCCCTCCATTGATATGGACCTACCGTTGTCCTTCTGCCGGATCCTACGTCAAGTCCACTAAAGTCTCGCTGCTGCCCGAGACCTGCCGCTCACGTTAGCCAATCTTTTTCAGGGTTCCTGCTGAGCCTGTCCAACACGCGTATACCGCCTAGCTATAGGTGGTACTTCGGTCGAAACCTTCACCACTATTGGCATAGCCCCAGCAGGCCATCCCCTACTTGATTGTTCACCCCCTCACCACGTTGAGGTGTGAGTCGGACTTTGAGGGAGGACTGAGATAGAGAGACATTAATGAGAGGAGCTAATAGGCCTATAGTTTATAGTTGCAAAGACACTATATAGAGTTTTTAGACGCCAGACTGGTACAGATCGATTTAAGTTCACATTTTTTGTAGTAGAGCCAGTAGCCTAAATAACTTTTCCACGTCGTTAGTTGCAATTTCATCAGTTCTAAGCGAAAAAGGTATGCAACGGGGAGGTATATCTGAGAAATTTGGTGGCGGACCATGCTTGCTTGATTCACGTAGCGGCCGGCGTAGCCTATCTCAGCTATTTTTCCAACAAAGAAGTCTAAGTGTTCATCTGGCGTAATGCAGGAAGATGAAGAGCTCTCATTTTCCCACCTCTTCGTAGGGGTCCATATATATACTCCATAGAGTAGTGGTACCATCACTGGCATGAAGAGCAGTATACGTAACGGGATCGCTTCCCGAACCCTCCGAAATGTCCACTCAGCCTATCATTCGCGAGATGGCGCGTTCGTAAAAATGAGATGTAAGACGTGATGGGCGCCTTGTAGCCTATTGCATGGCTTCCGAATACAGTTAAATTCGACTCCTGTAATAACTTGTGAGTAGTTAAGTATAGGACAATTGGCTGTGATTCTCTCCTATCCTTTACTACTCTTGTGATCATTCGTTCGTACTGATTTGGAGCCGTAGGCTAATCATCCTGCGTAATTGTCAGTTTGAAAATATTAGACCTGAACGAAGATTAAGCTTATTATTAGACCTATTATTATTATTCTCATGCTTTCTTCCTCGCTCCCTCCTCCAGATTGCATGGAACGACGATTGCATGGCTTTTCTCTTCCAATGGGTTACAAGATTCGACAATGGATTCGAAAACGCAATATCTCATAATAGCCTTATTAACTAAATAATAAAAACTTAGCTCGTAGGCCTACTGTTAACTAACCAGAGCCGTATTATGAACGGCTCTGATATAGTCAATATAGGTCCATGGATATAGTCGCTCCCATAATTATATACGGCTCTGGTCGCTCCCATTGATCCGCGTGCGACATGGACTGCTGGCCGTGCAAACCAACCTGCAGGAAGTGACGACATATTTAATTTACATGGCGATTTGATTTGCCGTTGAACGGTTGTTAAATGGCTGCGCATTGTAAATAAACAGATTGCTATTTTGTTTTGTCAGTTAATATATTCTTGGTTATCGGTATATTTATATGACACAGGTAAATTCTATAACCAGTAAAGATACGAGAGATTTGTTACTGCCAGCCGTAGTTTTAGTTGGCGTACATCGTGCACGCCGTACATTTATAGAGCGCCCGTGAAGAAATTTCAGA
Source organism: Aporrectodea caliginosa (assembly GCA_020284085.1). Lineage (NCBI taxonomy): Eukaryota > Metazoa > Annelida > Clitellata > Crassiclitellata > Lumbricidae > Aporrectodea > Aporrectodea caliginosa. The sequence continues at coordinate 1,167,328 of JACEVL010000078.1, forward strand.
GGCGCTAGAGACATGACAACGCAAAAATGTTAGTAGTCCATGCATTCATTTTTCAGTGGGATTTAACCACTTCACTTGTCTTCCACACAACTTGAGTTAGGTCATTTGTAATTTTGCATAAAAGATTGTCATCTGCACCTTTTATGGCACGCTTATAGTATCGGGGGCTGAAGGATATAGGGCGTAAGTTTACTGGATCAGCAGAACTCTCGATCACTGCCAGCTTGTTGTGGGTGTCGGTTAGGGTCAGGTTCGGCGTCGTGAGGGTCGTTTAGGGTCAGGGTTAGGGTTAGTGTCGTCATTAGAAAACATGGTACCGTCCGCGCTGCATGCCCAAAGATCCTTCAGCTCCCGATACTATAAGTTTGCCCTTTTTATCATAGGTTACATTTGTCGTTTTCTTATTAGACCGTAGCCATGCGGCAGGCTTATAGAATCGGAGGCTGAAGGATATGGTGCGTAAGTTTACTGGTGTCGTGAGTGTCGGTTAGGGCAAGGTTAAGCGTCGTGAGGGTCGGTTAGGGTCAGGGTTAGGCTTAGTGTGGTCATTAGAAAACCTGGTATCGTCTGGCATCCGCGCAGCATGCCCAAAGATACTGTGCAATCCTTCAGCCCCCCATACTATAGGTTTGCCTCAAGTTTAAATAATCTGGAGCCTACCAGGTCATTGGTCACTATGCGGTTTAATCTGTGGAGACCTGTTGGCCCCACGGTTTCATGTGGTGACATGAGCACTTCATGCTTTCTTATATATTGACCATTTCTTGCAGCAATCATCCGCTGAAAATTCAAACTTACCAGCAGAGACTGATCAAGAAATTTTTCAGCATAACTTCAGTGAGCATTCGATTTTGTGAAGTGTACGTTCAAGAAAAAATTCATCTACAGCAGCAATCCCGACCAGGCAGGGAGGTCCAACGATCAATCAATACAGACTTCAAGCACTTGCAGAGCAAGGAAAGTGACAGACTACTTAGCTCACTTCTGATTTTAAAAGGAAGGTTATTTCAGGATACAGGGCCAACTAAGGCAAAACTTCTGTGCTGGTAGTGGACGACGTAGCCCGAGGAATGACAAGGATACCATGTGCAGCCGATCTGACGAATCTGCAACCAGGAATAGATGAGACAGAGATACACAAGGATCTGAGATAGGATGGGGCAGTTCGAAACTAGGCAATTTCGCATTTAGAATTTATACTCGATGCGTTGAGGCATACGTACCCAGTGCAGTGTTTCGTATGTAGGCACGGATATGGCCAAATTTTGGGATGTTACCAATCAGATGAGCAGATGCATTTAGAACAGACTGCAGTTTTCAACAGACTGCAATTTCAAGGTAAGAGAGGAGCCAAATCCGGAGAAAATAGCATTGCCAAAGTCAATTCTAGATGAGACAAAGGCATGGATCAGTGCAGAGACAGGTAAAGCGATCGTTGCACAGTGCAAATTTGATGAAGATGATAATAGCAAGATTGGCAGACATTGTTTACAATATTGCAAAGCGTTAGTTCTTGATCAAGGATAATGCCCAGATCTCGCACAGAGGTGGAGAATGTGACATCTGAATGTGAACGGTGAATGGCCTGAAAATTAATGGAGGTTTGAACACAACTACCAAGCCAAATAAATTGAGTCTTGTCAGAATTCAGCCAAAGATGTTTTGAAGACATCCATGCAGCTGCCATGGTTGATCAGGTTGTGCATACCGGGTATGTCTTTGACATATGCACAACCTGCTTTGCCACTTCTTTAGATTCTGTTAGAAACCATGTCTCAGGGTGCTTAAGATGCACCGTATAAACATATAGATATATACTGTTACAGTAACACATGCATACAGTCAAGCATTTCATAAAGAAGTATAGTCTGATAACACTTTGTGATTTTGTATGATAATGCTTATGTTTGCAGTGATTTAGAATGGATCTTCTCAAACAATTCTTGAATGAAGAAGGTGATCCGCAGTACAAGGCTGCATTGAAATTAAACGATGAAACATCAAAGTCAGACCCTGAAAATGACCCATACCAGTCAATGTATAAAGCGAGAGAAATCTGGCTCAGCCTTAAGGAAAAGGTTGAAAAACATCGGAACAGTGCTGTTGAAATTTCTGATTGGATATTTTTGGAAGCAGCCGTCCTCCTCAAGCTTGGAGTGAATTACGTGGAAACGGAAGAAAAATCAGCAGGAGAGGAACTTCTCAAACAGTGTATCAGCCTTTTGGAAAGCGAGAAAACCAGCCTCAAGGGATGCAATGTTGTTCAGAATGCGTTGAACCAGCTCGGCATACTGTTCACTGAGAGAAGAAACCCAGAGAAAGGACTGGAATACCTTCTTGAGGCCGAGTCCTTGTATAAGAAGTTTCGAGAGAATGTTGGCGGTGCACCATGGTCCGTGGACGACCTGTTTGCGTTACAGTCGTATTCAGACTCGGAGCTGCAGAAGGAAGCATTTGTGCAGAAATGCACAGATGGCTTTGAGAGTGCTTATACGCACACGCTGTATTATTTGGCTCAGGTTTATGGCAAGATGGACAACACTGAACTGTCGGCCAGTTACTGCCAGGAGACCTTACATCGTCAGCTGGATGTGAACAAATATCAGCCGGTTGACTGGTCCATGAATGCAGCAACTTTGTCTCAGTACTACTTCTCCTCCAGTAATTTCGTGATGGCTCGACACTGCATGGCCAGTGCCGAGTTTATTCTTAGAGAATCGGGAAATCAGGGTGATAATTTACGCGTGGAACCATTTTCTGGGGAAAGTCAAGTGGCTCTGCATGACAGAGAACGGATCCCGAAAGCATGGGCTGATCTGTATCGCTGTTGGGTCAAGTACGGTCTGGCCCTTCTCGAACATTCTATGGATCGTCTGTTCAAAAAATTAGACTTGGACGACACACCCAATCACAATCAGAATGAAAGCTCGTCCAGCGACCAGGAGAAGGACTCAAAAGAGAAGGACAACAGTAGAATGTTCTTCAATTTGGAGCTGACCTCAATTGAAAATCAGATTACCGATGCACCCGTCTGTATATTTGATGAGGCTCGATTAGTCTTCCTGAAGACTCAGACATGGCTTAACGCTGCCAAGGAGTTTTATATGCTTGATGGCCATTGCTCTGACCATGTTGAAATTATCAGAGACCACAGCCAGCTGTTCAAGCTGCTGGCTTTCTTTGAACCAGACTTGGAGCGCCAGTGCAAGATGCACAAACGTCGTGCTGACATGTTGGAGGCCATCCTGAAGGAACTCAACCGCCAGTACTACCTGCTGGTCTGTCGACAGCTCATGTTTGAGCTTGGAGAGATCTATAGTGCAATGTTGGATAACAAGCTGGCAGTGATCGAGAGTTGTGCTGATCCTCCTTCCGATCATGCCTGCAAGAAGATTAATCAGCTTTCCCAGCAAAGCATCAACCATTTCCAGGCATTTGTTGAGTCATACAAAGGCACAGATGGCAAGATGCCAGAGCAGTTCCAAGATATGGATGAACGTCCTGTGATGATTGCTAACTTCTATATGGGACGACTGTTTTCAAAGTTTATTGAATCAGATATCGTTAAACATTTAAAGAATCTGAAACACTCTGTAGATAACTACAACTTTCTTGTTAAATACTGTCAAAAGAATGAAAGTGCAAGAGAAAAAGTGAAAAGCGAACTTAGCATTTGTGAGGAAATGGTAATGCTGCTGCCGGCCAAGATGGACAAAATTCGAGCACAGGCTTTGTAACTGGCGAAAAGTTCAAAGAGCAAGTCTATAAATATGGCTACTGTTGATACATGTACGTTGTCATTTGATGTGCTAATGTTTTATCAGTTGCTTTCAGAATTCTAGTTTTCTTGGAGACTGTTGTGAGGCTAACTTTTAAAGAGAATGCAAGTTCTTTACTGCATGTATTTTCCATTTATTTGGTTGGTTTTTACTAGCATTTTGATCTGAAATTTAAAATTTCATATTGGCGATTTTGGATTCTTAGCTTCTGAAAATTGCAATTTTAGAAACAGTATTGAAATTAAACCCCTTATTGTGTTATGCTTTGCTGTGTAGATGCAAATTACTACATGTACATGCAGAGTTGGATTTGTGGAATTTTTGCAAGGCAGGTCAAGGTTTGGAATTTGAACAGTTTTAGAGGTTCTATTTAAAATTTCTCAATTTATATTTCAACTGGTGTTTTCTGATATGAACTTTTCAAGCAGATATGGTTAATTTACTATTACATACCAGTATTTGTGTGTTTTTAACAGGTCCAAGGCAGAATAGACTGCCAACATTCATGGCATTTCGTATAAATATTTACTGAAAACATGCCATAAGTGCATATACATATTTACTGAAATTTTTTATTATATAGGGGCATTTATACATACACTATTGGGTGTTGTAAGAGGGTTAGAACCTGCAATACCGGGTTTCAACTTTTTCATTAAGGCTGGGGTGGTGGACTTTTGATCTAGCAATAGGCCATGTAGTATGATATTGAGTTGAGCCATGACACCAATTGTTTTGAGTATATTGTTTACAAATTTCTATGCAGATTTCACTTGTACATGGTAAGTTATGGTTAAGTGGGGTTTCCATTGGTCAACTGACTCCCAGCATGAACTCTTCAGTGAGATCAGTGGAGTAGTTGACCTTTGACTTTGCCGTTACAATACCCAGTTTAATATGGGACAAAGCTCCAATATAAATGTTGTTAACGTATATAATAATAATATTTGTTTTTTAATTCAAACTGACAAGTGCACAGTAAAATTACATGATATAGTAGTAACAGATAATTATTACAAGTTTAATAGTAGTCGAATTTAACAAAAAAGCAAAGAAATGACATAGACCATGTAATGTAAAAATGCAATGTGAGTGGTGAACCGATTAGGCAGACTGACAGGGGCAGGCCGCAGAGATGTCTACACATAAACCTTGTAAACCATGTAAACCTTGGGGTAAATGCTCCACCCAAGAAATGGGGTCGGAGGAGATCTCATTGAGAAATTGGGGAAGTTTAATATTTTAAACATTGTACTATTAAGATCTCTTATTTGCAGTTACTATTCTACAGTGTCAGTGTGTGTGCTATTAACTTTGTTCATTCTATGATTCTTCTTTGAATAAGGGGTCATCCATTAATTCATTAATTATGTCAACAAAATAGGGGTAGGGGGTTTGGAAAAGTTTGACAGTTGTTGACAAGGGGAGGGGGGTTCGGTACAAGTTGATGTCAAGAAATTTTTCTGCAATAAATCAACACAGACCCTTCCAAATGGTAGCGAAAACATTAAGAAATGCTAAAAATGTATAAAGTGCTTAATGTTTAATACTACTAAAAAGCTGGTAATAAACTAAACTCATATATTTTGAAATTTGTGATTGCATTTTTTAGTGTAAAAAATTTAAAAAAATTATTCTACATGTATTGAGCCATTTTGTTTCTTTTTGTAGGGGGGTTTCTGGGATTGTTGACATAATTTTTAGGGGGTCCGTCAATGTTTGACAGTTGTTGACAAGGGGGGAGGGGGTAAAAAACTGCCTAAAATTTGTTGACATAATTAATGGACGACCCCTAATGCCTGTCCGTCTGTCTGTCAAAATTGCTTACAGCTTACTTTAAGAGAACCAACACAACTGCCAGAGTTATGCAAGTGCTGTTATCTGATAAACTTCAGAAAAACCTCAAGTAAATGTCCATAGTTCAACGCCTATCACATTATCTAGACAGTTACAGTGGCTGCAGGGAGGGGAAGGTGGAGTTGCTCCAATGACTTCGGCGGAAATAGACACCCCTGGACAGGTACTAGTGAAAAGGCATAACAAGTGCGTGAAGCTGTAGCCATCTCTTACTTACATTTTGGCGACTGCCATTATTTTTTAGAAAGCCGGCGGTTGCTATGTTAGCGGTAGCCGGGCCTTGTTCATTGCAAGTTTTTTGCCCTTGGCACGCAATGCTAAAGTTGAAAATCGTTAATTGCGGGCGTAAAACTATTTGAAGTGACTCGTAGAAATGCGGAAATTCTTTATGAAAAGAAGACTTCCTAGACATCAAGTTATACTTGCAACCGTGGTCGGCGTAGTATCTGGTATATACATTTGGAAACCTGCTTTCAAACCCGTGGTGGAGCCGCAACCTTCTCCAACAGAGGAGACAAAAACTTCGCCGTAATCGTATCATTTGCTGCAATAAAACAGTCACACTTCTAGGATTCGAACTTGATGTCGGATATTATAAGGTGCTGTGTTTATCTTTCTGCAAACTCTGCGGAAACCATTAGTTGAACGCGTGATCGAGGACGTCTGGAGGATACGACCTATTATCGCTCAGACACTGGCTGCAGCATTTCAGTCTCCATTGTACAAGTGCTGTTAACAACTTGTAGCAGAACATCTTGTAAATCGACAACAGACGAATTCTTCAATCAAGTTGTACGTGCTGTCGCATAATCACGTGAAATCTGCACGATGGTTAAAGGAAATTCATATAAAAGGGTGATAGCTATTGTTTTAGCAACTAGTGTTGTCGGCCTGTATATGCTTGGTGGCAGGAATTACTTTGCAACTAAGCAAATGCATCGTACGGAGGAGGAAGTTAATGCTCTTCTGAAAAAGAGAGACAACATTGTAGCTGCTGGCAGAGAAGTCAAAGACTGAACAATTACTTGGTTTCTGTTATTTTTATAAATGAAATAGACCATGATATCTTTTCAATTATGTAGTGCTTTTGAGAATTATTTTAATGCACTTTTATAGATTTCATGCAAGATGTTGTGGTTGTCAGCCATTTATTGATGATGTAACGAATGAATGGTCATTAAAGTGTCATCTCTAATACTGCAGTAGAGTATAGACTGACAATCAATGTTTGCCACACAAGTGCTTGCTTTTTGTTATCTGCAACTTTTCTTATAAAAACACTGACATGAACTTATTGGTCAAAGGAGACATATCGGGCAACAATAATGCTTTCAACAATGTTGGGAATGTTCAGTGAATGAAACAGACTCATGAGGGAGACTAATATCTGATATTTGTGTTCATCATATACCAACTTCATGGTTTTTTATTGTTGGGTTTGTAATTGTAATTGAACATTTATAAAGCGCCATTCAGAGATTCAGACTTCAGAGGCGCTCCCGACCCAAGTCAATGCTGTCACTAGAAATAGATAGTCCTCAGGCATTTCCAAAAAAAGGGGAAGAGGAAGGCTGAGAAGCTCAAGCCGCATTTCCTGCGTAAGTTGGTTCCAAGTAGAGGGGCTGATATAAGCAAAGCTTCTGTTTGAGCAGCAGCACCGCACCTGCGGGGAACAACCAGCCAGCCTCTGGTGGCTGAGCGGAGCAACCATAGAGTGAAGAGACTGAGGTAATAAGGTGTCAGTTTATGTTTTTTCATATGGTGATAACAGTTTGATGTAATGTAAACAAACCAACATCTTCTTCACACTACTTACAAGTTGTGAATATTTCTTAAGATTTTGTAGGCATTGGCCTTATTTTGGCCAGTTTCACTAGGTTTCTCTGGATCCATTTGTTTGCCCCATTTTAGTCTGTTCTTGATATCTCCGCTTTTCCTTTCCACATACATGTAGATGCTGTAGTCCTTTATTTATTTAACAGTGCTATCATAGCCAGTTTTACATGACAATTTTTGTGGATAATGTTGTTCTGAAACAATTAGCTTTATCTGTAATGATGTAGACCATTTTACAGCTGTTATGTATGGATAGTAACAATAACATTCAGATGCAGTCGGGATATGACTGTCCTTTAAAATTAGTGGTACCTATACTAATTTAGTTTTACCAGTAGTGGATGGGTGTAGTTGATTGGTTAGTTGCTGTTTTTTAATGATGCTGTGTTATAACAAAGATGATTAGCATTGTCCTCCTGCTTTACCCCGGCTAGGGTTTGGCATTGCCCCAGGTTTGGTAGTGGTGGGAGAGAGAGGGAGGAGTCACCCACAGGTACACTGACAAGAGGAGGTGTGAGGTTAAAAGACATAATTATGTGGGTTTGAACATGGAATTAAGTGCCACAGGTGTCGAAACTTCTGTTTGAGGCAAGCATTGACATCAACCAGAAGCCACTCTCCAAAAGTTGAATAATAGAAAGGCAGGAAGGTAGCTTGCTCTTTAGTTATTTATACAGAAACTGTAGAAGTAACAATCGTTTACACTTTCCACCTTTATAAAATTGAGTGTTTGGTATTGTAACTTCTATCAGTGACCACCCAATTGGTCGGCCACCCGGTGTCAGTCTCATGGTCACATGAAGCCCCTCTAGCACTCGTGCTTTTAGAAACTAGGTCCCAGAAATCATATCCATACAATTCACCACTTCCCTTTGCAACACCACAGTACAGTACTGTTGCTGCATCAACCTTTCTGGCAACTGAACATGACCAAATAACGACTTATAATTTGTAACAAGTTGTAAGCAACTGCTTCAGTTTTTTTTGCTTCAGCGTTACCATAAATTCTTGGCAATATCTTCAGCATTTTATATCTCTTTTAGATCTTTCTCTTTCAAGTAGCTCAAAAATTTTAGGGGGCTTGGCTATAGGTTAGCCTGAGCATATCTGCTAAATATTGGGTGGAGGGCATAGAATAATGCTCTTGACGTTATGCTCTTGAATCACAAGCGTGATTCAAGAGCATAACGTCAAGTTGGAAGCGAGATTGATGCCCACTATCCCCCCCAAAGGTCCACTCAACCTGTCGTTCGCGAGATGGCGTTGGTAAACGGAGTAGTGAGACATGATGGACGCCTTGCATGTCTGCCATACAGTTAAATTCGACTAATGTAATAACTCGAGATCATCCATTAATAATAGGATTTGCAATCATACTGCATACTTGTCAGTTTGAAATAACAAAGAAGACTATTATTATCAGGTTATATAATGTGAGGTAAATATCAGAAATTTGTTAGATTCATATTTCATCCTTTGATTGAGCTCGGCATACTGAACTAATAATATGGACACGTTTGAAGAGTGATACTTAAAGATGTCGCAGCAGATTTGTGTAGCCTCTACCAATGATAGCAATATGTAGTCTGTTAAAGCTCTACCCTCCAACTGTCGCGGGTTTTCTGTAGGTTCCCTCGAGTAGTTCGTGGTTCGTTGGTAGTTTAATGGGCAAGTAGTCGGCATTTTGTAGTTTAGAAAATGAGCGATTCAAGTGAACAGGATGATGAAGTTGACGAATCCAAGTTGCCGTCTGCAGCCGAGTGTGACAGGCGCTGCAAAGAGTTTGCTAGCATTACGTGCACTGACACAGCGCTGGCCATGTTTCTGCTGCAAGACAGGGAATGGAATCTCGAGGTACTTCATAATTAAATGCCAATGTGTTTACAGGAATTGTTACTAATTATTTCTAACATCATGGGGCCGTGGTAGTGTTATATGTGTTTGTGGGGTGGGGCAGGTATGTTATAGTTTGAACGGGGTTTAAATGTCATTCTGCGTAATGGGAGCAAGGCAAGGGTTCTTTGAGCGTCCCTTAAATCCATTGGTCTTTCTAATTACGGTGATTCAAAGCCAAAACTATATAGTTGGTGAGGGTGAATTAGAACTTTACTACCAGAAGTATCATCAGGAAATTGTACAGCTTGTCTGAAGATGCACCTAATTAGATATGTCAGATAACGATGTGTATGCACATTTGTGAGGTTTGTTAAGGGTGCTATATGAATGTTTAGCTACATGTGTACATAAATTTTTTAGCACCAAAGCCATTTGGTAAGATTGGAAGCTTAGTCAGGGAACATAGTTAACGGTATCATATGATAATTGATCACTACATATGATAATTATGAACATAATTATCAGGAAGATTGTTGGAGTATGATATCTATACTAAAGAAAATACATTTGATAGGAATGACTAAAAAGCTGAACCAATTGTATTTAATTAGATATGGTCTATAGTTACAAGAGCTGAAATTGAACAACAGGACAGATTTATGTTGTGATGGGGGAATGTGACCTTGTGATAAATTGCCATTTTAATGGGCCACCTCAGATGCAGGGGAGGAAACCAAACTGTTTCACACAACCAGTTAGCAAAAGGGGCAAAACAATTTGGTGACTTAAAGGCCCTTTTTGGGAGACTGTGATTGTAGTTTCAGGTGCTTTGCTGTTTGATTTGGTTGTAGCGCGCTCTGGCTGCCTATTTCAATGATTCCGACAGCGTGAGCTCAGGCCTTGTCCCAGCCTCTGTACCTGCATTGCCCAGCAGCAGTACCAGCAGCAGCAGTTCTCAACCAACTGTAGATGTTCCTGTTCCATTTGTTGACAAAGAACCGCATCGTATTCGAGTGTTATCCTGGAACATTGATGGCCTAGATCAGAACAATGTGATCACTCGAACTAAAGGAGTCTGCAAAACTATCTTGACGTAAGTTATATAAAATCACTGTTGGATGTTTATAGTATAACATCAGATAATAATATCAGACACGGAATCGGTGACAATAAAAGAGAGAGAGAGAAAACTGATGACAAAAAGTTATACAAAAATGAATCGAAATACAAAAACAAAAAAACTTTGAAGACGTCAACAACCTTTGTAGCTAGCTATAAGATGTCGTTAAACATTGCAATACTACTACTATTGTATAACATTGGGATGCTGTAAAGTAGTTTAATTGTTTAGCAAAATCATCAGTATGAACCTTTCTTAAATCATTTAATGCCAAAATTTATGTAGTACACTAATTTATTCATACCAAAAAGAACTGCATACTTTCAACTTTTTGTAATTGATCTGATTTATCTTCAAAGATATCTTGACACCAACTTGCAAGAGAATGATAGAATTGTTGTATTGTCATTTACAGAGAGAATCCTGATGTTGTATTCCTGCAGGAAGTCATAAGCAAATCTCTTGATGTCTTAACCCACAAATGTGATCGTTACGAGATCATTGTAGGCAACAGAAGAGGCCAGGCACGTGATGTCGGCGACTATTTCACTGCTATGATGCTCCGTAAGGACACGACTTCAGTCGAGAGCAGTGATGTTCAGCCATTCATGTCGAGTGTCATGATGCGAACATTGCTTACAGTTGAAGTAAGTGAAGTAGAATATGGTTGATGTGCTCATAGGCGTAACTTTCTATTGTGACGGTGGTGTCCGGTCACCACCACTTTTAAAAGTGGTGGTGAAAATCACCACCACTTTTTGGTCATGCCATACAATATATTTTTTAACATGAAAGCATTTGGCTGTCCAGTGTGTCCACCGTCTAGGCTATTCATGCATACTTAGCATCGCAATGGCGGCAATGCTGACAGAGGCCTCCACAGTGTGTTCACACGACCTTACATATGTTTGGTTACATAATTTGGTGAAGTCATCAATTTTGTTCTTATAAAATGTCAAATTATCAAATTCATATGGAAAAATGGATGGATTCATTGTAAAGAGACCGCGAAAGGTTATAATTGTGCATGCAATGTATCACGTTTCGGTGGTAGGCTGTAGGGCCTAGCCTCTAACTGCAGTCTATGGTAATTTAGCGGGTAAAACCGTAGTTTAGGCTGGTAAATTATTTTATTTTGTCAATTTAAAATGGAAGCTGGATCAATTAAAATAATTATTGGCCTAAATGGAAGTTGGATTGAGAAACTAATGCTTTGTAGAAGTTGGATTGATGGAAATAATTGTTTCGCTAAATAGAAGCTTGGTTGGTTAACCTAAGTCTTTGCTTAAGTAAAAGCTGGATCGATGAAATTTTTTGCTTAAGTAGAGAAGTGGTAGTGACGTGAGTGGTTTGATGAAAAATTCTTGTTTAAATAGAAATTGAATTGATGACAATAATTCTTGCTTAAACAGAAGTTCGATTGATGGAAAAAATTAAATAAGAATTTCAATGGATGCTGCAGGGCTTATTCTAAGGAATGTTATTAACTGCACATGAGGGACGAATTGGGAGGTCTGGGCAGTGGCGTAACTAGGGGTTTGTGCGCAGTGTTTAATCTACTCCCATTGCTGTCGGGGGAATCAAGGGTTCTCGGGGTATCCCGCATATTATTTTAAAAGTTGACAACCGGGCAATTTTCTCGAGGGTAGGGGGTAGTAACGAGAGTTCTCGAAGAATTTTCGAGGGGGGTAGTAACGACAGTTTTTCACAAAATTTTGTTTCTTAATTCCGCCAAAATTCTCATGACTTTTTTGCCTTTCCCATTTTTTTCCAGAAGAAAATTGTCAGAAGCCTCTCATTTTATTAGACTCGTGTATAATAGTTACTTAGTAACTATTCGTGCCTCATTTCTTTCACACAAATTGTCACTGGGTCTGGGGACTGTTGGTTTATACAATTAGGTCTACAAAAATTAACTGCACAAAATCTGATTTTTAACTGCACAAATTTCTTTCCCAACTACACACTTTGTGTCAGGCTGCACGTTAGAATAAGCCCTGGGATGCTGGATTGATGACAATTATTATGGACATTGGTAGACTGCTTAGGCTACTTACCTGCGTCAAGTAGGCCTACGGCATTGAAGACATTAAAATAATTTACCAACCTAAACTACGGGATAACCATTTGCGTTGAAAATGACTGTTGGTACCATACCATGGTACCATGTCGATTATTGTTAGTCCATTGGTAGCCTAACGATATTCATTTAAAAGCCGCAGTAGCAGCCGAACAATGCATATCGTGTCGCTGTGGCTTCGACGCTGCTATATCTCTTGTCTCCTTCGCAACTGGACTTGGAACACCGTCGAACAATCTCTGGACAACCCTCTGACTTTCGCAGCGCTTGTGAGTAAGCTAGTGTCCTGCGCTTAGCCATCTTTCCAGTAGTAGGCCCTACGTTAAAAATCAGGAGGAGGGAATTGGTCACCACCACTTTCTGGGGCAAAGTTACGCCCTTGGATGTGCTTCCAGTGGCGTAACTTCATATTCTGGGCCCCCCTGCAAGATTTTCAAAATGGGCCCCCCTCCATACAGCCGATGACAATCTGATAGACAATTTTATGTTTCAAATTATCGACTCACTTTTGAGGCATACATTTTAATGATTTTAATTTATGATATTTTATTTTATTATTAATTTGTAATCTTATGCCACAACTAAAAATTGTTTTCGATTTGCATTAAAATTGATTAAAATGAGTCAATTTTACATCGTTTTTTAAGTTCGTTTTGTAAATCCTTCTTTTTCCGTCGTTTAGCTGCTCCACTTAGAGGCTTGCTAGCCATCATTAGTACAATTTTTTATTTTTAAATCTTAAATTTTGTATTGTAATCCGATCTAATGTTTTGTTGTTATATAATTTAAAAAATAGTAATAATAATTTTACATTTTTATATTATTAAAAACTATTTTATTAATCTATTTAAACAAACTTTTTAAATAAATATCAACAACGATGGCCGACGGAAACTTGGCAATGAGACTAATGACGTCAGCATAAATCAAAGACGAAAAGTGAAACTAATTGAGTGAATTAACTGCAAATTTCAACGTCATCTGGCGATTATAGTTTGCCTTCGAGTCACTGCTCACTAGCTTAAATCAAAGCCTAGAAAAATATGCGCCGACCGCGCATCAATAGTAATATTCCACATCATCTGCCTGCCTGCATGATTTATTGATTTTACAAGGCTAAGGAGTTTACAAGGAGTTTCGGTTTCCGGCTTTCTGCTGTGCATTTATTAATTAAAATAGTTCATTTTTTCAGGTTTGAAAATGGGCCCCCTTTTACCTGGGCCCCCCCGCAGTTGCGGGCCCTGCGGGCCCATAGTTACGCTACTGTGTGCTTCCTGTTTAGCCTTTGCTAAGAGTGATATACAACTTATTTGCTGATATTTGCTAAGTTTCCAGATGATGTAATCACTGATTTTCGTCATTAGAGTCGAGAACGGTGGTCAAATGCGTGAGAAACCACTGTGAGGCACCCTTGTAACGGCATGGCTGTGTTATGGCGCCATATGAATCGTCATTATTATTATTAAACCACAATTTGTTTAAATAGCTATGCAGGAGTGTGGAACCAAGAGGTCGCTAAGTGCTGCAAAGCAGTGTTTGTTGACCCAGCTGGCTTGAGAGAGGAGTATGGAACCAAGTTCTTTTTGTGACTGAACAGACTATCACTGCTTGCCTGAAGAGGAATATTTTGAATGTAATTCTTGCCTTCATCAGGAGCAAGTAGGCCTACATTATCTCTCACATGTAGTCTGATGCATGCAGAAATGTGGATGGTTGGTCATGATCCGGGCAGCACAGTTGAGGACTTTAACACCTCAGCTAGCCGAATGAATATAAATTGCAAGTAGTTTTTTGTTTTGCTGCTTGTAAATTTTGTTTGTAAAGACTTTTTGAATTTATATGTGTATATATTCTAATGTTAGGCCAAAGTAAAGGGAATTGATTGTCATCTAATGACTTCACATCTTGAGAGCACTAGCAGCCATGCTGAAGAACGTGTAAGGCAGTTGAAGATAGCACTCAAACAGCTAAAAACAGCTGCCAAAGATAAGACGGCAATTTTTGGTGGAGATCTCAACATGAGAGACAAAGAGGTAGCCATTTTGTTAACCTGCTAATCTACTTTACCCTACCTTCTGGCCTGTTTGGATTCATACTAGCCTCAATGATCTATGCTGTGGTGTTACTCGAAGTGATCACCGATTGATTATTGTCGAGTACGATGTAAAAAAGTTTTTACCGATAGATTAGTGTATCCTCTAGTTTAACTTGAGGCTGTCATATATTAAACTTGCTATATTTAGAAATGTGGTGTAGAAGCCCTATGTTTAGGACAGTGCGATAAAGACTGAAATGTACCTTGTGTCACATGTTTGCATTGGTTGTGGCCAGGCCCTTAACTGTTACTTGATAAAAGAAAAAGCTCAAAATACCAAAGTTTTACTTTACCCATGTATTGTGGATTCCAAAGATTTGTTGCCTATTTCATTCAAGAAGGGTTTTAAGGGTGATTATATAAATGTGATTCTTTTTTCAAGTTTGTCTTTAAATCTGGACATTTATGTTCTAATCTCAGTTGTCTTAGCCATAAGGTTTTGTTACTACAGGATTTGTAGGGATACTATATACCTGCCTGATTTCTCAAGCAAGATTTCTGATGTTCTAAGTTTCAGAGCTTGGGGTCACAGGGTTACGCAGACGGCATTGCTGACGTATGGGAAGACACTGGCTGCCGACCTGAAGCTAAATTCACATGGGATACACAGCGCAACGACAACTTAGAGTGGAACAAGAAATTTCGGCCAAAATGTCGCTTTGACAGACTGTACTACAGACCAAGTGACAACTTGAAAGCCGTCTACTTTGAGTTGGTTGGACTCGAACGATTAGAAAACTGTCGCAGATTTCCAAGTGATCACTGGGGAATTCTTGCACATTTCAATAAAAAATAATTACCACATAATGGTGATGAGAATTTGAGGCTTACATTTTGTCACAGCCAAGGCCTGGAGTTCCAAACTTCAACTTTAATGTGCTGTGCCATGTGACTTTGTAATGGTTAAGTAAGTGCCTAATGCATGCTGGTAGCTTGCAATTTTCACTGATTGATCATTCCTAGTTATACATTTGTTGCTTGTAAATAACCAATACAGGTAATTCAGTTCAGTTTTGATAATTGGCCAATTGCAAGCATTGTGGTTTTCTGAGAGACAGATTCTGCATTTTGCAGTTTTGACAAAAGCACTTGTTCCAGTTACACTGTATAATTTGCATTTCTCTGTTGCACTTTGATTGCCATAACACTAAGTGCATTTTGAGTATTTCTTGAACAAATGCCATACAATATTATTAAAATTATTGTCCACATGAATTATGAGTTTCAGTAACCAGCTGAAGAAAGCCATCGCCGGCTACCTGCTAATCCCGCCTCTCTCCAAAGGTCTTCTCAAAAACCACCACTGCAATCTTACAACCTTGGACATTAGTTTAATTCACATGGATCTTAAGTTTCTAATGCAGTCATGTGATTGTCAGTTCCTTGGCCTAATGGGCACATATTTGGAACTTGTGCTTCAAACCTGAGGATTGCCAATTGTTCTGAAAATGGGTCTTTCAGTGAAAAATACTTAATTTACTATGCACGGAACGAGTTAGCAAAAGTTGCTAAAGTCAAGAGGATTGTGGTTGTCTGGCTCTCCACTGGTGTACGAGACGTCTGATTGGTTCTGTAATGGCCTCTGGCCGACGATATAGCATTTTGTGATCGGCACCATCCACCATGATGTGTTTACTGCTTGGGTGGAGTTTTGACACCAGGTTCTGTTGGCCCTTTGCCCAAGCCTACAATATCAATAGAAAACATAGTTATTAATTAAGGAGGGTGTATGCCGGGAAAAGCAGTTGAACAGGACTTGTCAAAGAATGTGACAATTTAAAAACCACTGTTCTTAAAATGATGCGCGATGAAAGAGTGAAACAATTTAAGAATCTAAATGCCTTTTCTTAGGGTGACCCACTTGATCTTATATAAAATTATGCTTATGATGAATGGTAGTTACAAGCGGGACTGTGTTATATTCTTACCTGGTTAAGAGTGCTTGGCAGGAGATCATTGTAGTCATTTCCATTTATAACGGTTGTGCTCACATTCTTTGGAAAAGCCTTCATCCGGAATATGGTTCTATAATAACATTGCTTTATTTTAGACGAATGAAATTGGACATTCTCTAAGTTCGTACTGTAGATATGCATGTGTTTACATGAAAGAAAATGTGTAATTAACCTTAAAGAATTAATTTCTACAAGACTTCAAAACTAAGCATTACATTTTAATTTACAGTTTAAACATTACTATGCAAACATGAAGTTCACCACTTGAAACATGGATTCATTTCTGAATGCAAGATCTCTGACATAATCGTAAAGGCTTCACAGCAACTAACGTCTAATCACTGCTATTTTGATTTTTGCGAATATTTAAAAAAATTCTTTGCTACAAAATAGTGCTTTGTGTATGAGTTATGCTCATTTGCAATGAGAAAGACAATTTTCTGAATATATGTGAACAAGAAAATATTCCAAAACTTACTGCATTTGTGAAAAAGTTTCATTTATGAAGAAATGTTCATCGACAACGGAGCTCAGATGACGAGGATTGCACAGAAGATGTTTCTAAAGAGAGAAACAATTCGCTCTTCTTGGCAAACTATGTACTTTCAATATCTAAATTGTAGCCACCAGTGACCATGTCACTCAACAATATGCAATAAACATTAACTAGTACAACTTGATAGTAACTCATGACAAAAGGGCTAATGTGAAAATGTGATCATTTTAATTCCTGTAACACTACACTTAACACTTTATCGACAAGCTGCATTGGTTTCCCAGTCACATTTAGTATACTCTTGTCATTAAAGTGTTAAACCTCACTTCATAAATATACCTGTTTTCAATAATAAAACAAATGCAAGGCAAAGCAGTAGTCGACATGTTCAGTCTCTACGATGGTTACCGTGTAGATTCCACAAGCAATTTCTTAACACGTACTTGGAGATAATAAATGCAGTGATATTAAAAATGCATACATTAATATAAGAAAAACTGGAATATGTAGCCTCCCTCTGTATATGCACATTCTACTAGCCAGGCACATACCAAGCACCTCTAACCAACACTAGAAGCCGTTCTCATTCATTGAGCTTGAGCTGACAGTGCCATCTTGGTGGGGTGCTATATAAATGCTATGAATGAATGAATAAAAGATAGACAAACCTGTCTATTGATGACCTCTGGAGGTAACTTGTCTGCGACGTCACTCATCGGAAAGTCAGTGGCACCAACCATCAGCGCCAGTCGTGTCAGACCAACAGCAGCAGACAACTGCATCGCCTGATAACTTGGCACCAGATGCATTGACCTAACAATGCAGAACAACCACATCATCCATGAAATGGTAACAGCCAAGCATCAATAAACCCTTTCAAAAAATGGTGGGGCAGAAAACTGGAAACACTGATTCACTTGGAATGATCGCTTTGTGCCCCGGTCATGGACAACTATTATGCAGCGCCGTGCCTTTTCTGTTGCTGGCCCTGCAATCTGGAATGAGCTCCCTGTGGATCTACTCCTAATGCATAGAGCCCTTGTGGCCACATTCTTCTCTAACCTCAAGACTGTTCTCTTTAGCCAGGGTCGAGTCGGGAGTGCTTCTGAGTAGATAATCTTGAAGGGGCGCTATATAAATCTCTGAAATGAATGAATAAGCATTCACTTGACTTGGTTTCAGTCTAAGGTACAATCGACATCAGGGTCTTTGAATTTAAAAAAAAACATCAACCATCAACTGTGGATGTGAATTGCCCATTAAGACCTTCTCCAGCTACAAGTGCATCTGTTAGAACTTTTATATCAGTTAGGCTAGTTAGAAGCACCTTTTCCAGTTCTTAAGTTGTTATACTGTACATAATATTGTCCATATACACAAGAAGAATAAGAGCAGTCCCTTAAGCTATTCAAGATTCAGCCACAGGTATAATGTGTTAGCAACTTCAATCTTCTTAGTCATGGTACATGAGGGTGGATAGTCGGCCCTCTACCACACTGCCAATGTACTCATTATAGCAAAGATGGCTAGGGTAGTAGGGGCCACATAAATAACTGAAATTTTAAATATAAAATAACTTGCCATAACACAACCAGATGTCAATCTACTCTGCAAACAAAGACGACAATGACTGATGGCATGGCAAAACAACGTACCAGTAGTGCTTCCAAACACCGGAATCGTAGGAAAACAAGTCCTCAGACAGTGGTTCAATGAGAACAACATCCGTTACATCACTAAAATAGGAATTCTGCTCATGTTAGAATAGATCATGCCGTCTATTTTAATTTTAACACCCACATGCAAGGAGTTAACTGAAATCTTTTCTTGTCTAAGGTCGTTGCAAGACATACATATCAAGCCTGTTTTTTATAACAACTTGGTGCATGGCTGAATAATATGTCACCTTTGTTGATTTGTGTAAATGTTAAAGTTTCATAATAAAAAGATAATAGTGTATCAGAATCAAACATTTGCTGGTACAGATATTCCAAACTGTTCACTAAATCAGTACAAAACAGATACAATAGGTTTACATTCGAAGAGGTATAATGAATCATGTAAAAGGATTGCCCCAGTCTTCTAAATACTTCACAGTCAGTAATCCTTTACAGTTACAAAAAATAACCAAATTATCCATAAAATGTTAGCCTGAACTCACTTTAGAATTTGATCCCATTTTAATAATTTCTACTAACAAGTAAGATTTTATGTGTAATTTGCAACTTAACAAAATTCCTAAACTATCTGCATGAATAATATAGAGCAGCAATGCTGCAACAGGAGATTAAGTAAATCCTAAATTATATTTACGTTTCGTAGATCTGTGCAAAGAATCGGGCAACAAGCGCTCCCATTTCTGCACCGACTAGAATCAGAGGTCTTTGTTGCTGACTGCTGAACGTTATCAGACGATGTAAGTCATCCACCATCCTATAAAATATCAAACATTTATTTTCAATAACTCAGTAGCACCTCTTCACTTTTCAGCCATGCTGCATGCATCCAACCTGCAAGTTACCATAGAGAAGCCCCGAGGGATGTAGCAAGTAGACCACAAAAGTAGTAAGGGATCTTGAATGACATGATTTTGGGCTGAGCACTTTACAAAGGAAGGCTCAGGACAGGAAGGCTGGTTCCACATCATAATGGCTACATAATATGATCCAGTGAATATTTCTCAAGGAAAGTCACATGCAGAAATATTTGTCTGAATTTTGACAGTTTACCACCAAACTAAACTCCAGCTACAGACTGGCAGCAGCAACAGAAACAAAATTAAAGTCTCTTTTGCAATTAAACTTAAAAATTGAGTAAGAAACTAGAACTTAATAATTGTACTACATTATAAGCAGACTGTAACTTCTGTGCAACAGAATTATTTTTTGGCCATACAACAGGTACAATAAAACTCTACTGTATGTGACACAATCACTGCGAGTCTATATACAATGCCTATATACAATAAGGCTTTGTATCTTACCACAAAATGTAAGCAGTATATATTTGTAGCTCATTAATACAAGACAGTTCTCAGTAACAATTGCCAAACTCTCCATCTGGAGCTCTTTGCCTTAACCATCACCAATTTACCCAGTCAAATACAAAATAAAACAAGATCTCTTTGATCAAAATAGATGATCTTGTTTACACTAGTTATTTAAGAACCATCACATGTACCGGGTAGTTGTGAATTTTAGATGAAAACAATTCACCATCTGTTAATTTGCTAATTCGAATTGGGTTCGTAAGAGCAGGATAGTTGGTTCTCCTTGGATTCACTTTCTGATGCCAAAGCACTGGTGTCATGATCACTCTAATGTAATTCCTGTAAAGTCATTTGGTGTTAAAAAATCATACCACGTTGATAGTGGCATGTTAGACTATTTTACATCTAAATCTTTGTATCTCTATTCTCTACTGCTTACCTCTCAACTGTATATGGCTGCCAACGATTTCTCTTTTGCTGGTCATCTTGAGTCTCATTCTGAACAGCCTGTACAAAGAATTTATAATTTCATGCTTAATTTCGGACTCAATCAATTAATTTATTCAATTTAATCATTTATTCAATTTCATCAAGGTTGACACAGTCACAACATTTACATAATCTTTACAGGGAGCCTCTAGTGAGTTAGTGTTTGCTAGGTTCTGGTTCAACATTTTATGCAACTCTCAAATCCAATGCATTTCCTACTTTGAGTGCCTCTGAATGGGCAATCTGGTAGGGGCGCTATAACAAGTGTTCAAATACAATACAATACAATACTCACAGCAGACAATAAAACTGTATTTTGTACATAAGTCTGTTTCATCCAGCATGCAGTTTGGCCCTGCGATTCATTGTTTATGGAGCGCCAATTGCCTACTAATGAAAATCTTGATCCCATCTTTTCATTGTGGGTCAGCTTAACCGATTTATAAAAGCCTTTCACGCCACAACTGCCACCACGTTCATTACTGTAAAAAGTACAAAAATAACAAACTGTGCAATTTCAAGTCCAGCAACTATTTGACTTTCTTCTTCTTTAAGTTCTCTGCCCTTCGGCAGGTTCCAACTTCCAATTACGCCACTCTTCTCTGTGTATTTGACTTTATGCTAACTTATTTAACCAACGCAACACATGAATACTTAAACAACGAGCTGCATTGATTTCCCAGTCACTTTTAGTACACGCTTGTCATTACAGTGTGCAACAATTTCACAGTGCATCTAGATTCAAACCTGGAACACCAGAAACAGTTAAAGCAAAACAATGGAATCAAATTGAAACCTGGTAAGGCCTTTCACTGAATCCGAGTCCAGCTCTGTCATACATGCATACCTAAAACAGACAAAAGCAATAGTAAAAATAATAATAAAAACTTTAATAATAAAAATCACCATTGTTTGCTACAACTTCACACAGATCTTCTAGAACTTTGCAGGTCTTGTTTCTACCAAAACAGAGCATTACAACAGTTGATAGGGCACACGCTCTATGCCATATCCTTTTTAATCTAAAAAAGCTTGAGGTGGTTCAAAATTCTTTCTACAGTTGTTACATGTTCTTCATCACCAAATCCAATATGTTGCCTTCAGGAACTTCACTGGCAATATTGCATGCTTGCCCTTTAAGGCCCAAGTCTACCATAATCTCTTAATACACCGCAAACTTCATATTGCTCTCATAGACTGAACATTGTGTTCTTCTGGTACTGGCTTGTTGCTAGAACCTAGGTTCATGACAATTATAGGATGATGTGCATTCACCTGCTGTGCTCCTCGCATCTCGTAACACAAAAGGCCCAACTTGCCTACTCACAGTCATTATTCAAAGATTCACTTTTTTGCTCTGGGTGCCTGCAGAATTTTTTGCAAGGCAGGCAGAACCATGTTTTATAAAAATCTTTCTGGAAAGAAGCAGAAATCCTGTTGGTTTGCCCATATTCCCATATTGTATCTAATGACTTTCCAAGGATAAAGCAGTATTATTTCCCAAAGTTTCAGGTCCATTTTTTATGGCTTCCACTTTGTATGAAATACCTTTGAAAGCCATTCACATATCAATGACAAGTAGTGTACTTAAACATAGACACCTAAATAACAGTTGTTATACCTTGGTTATCTTTGAAATGTCATTAAAAATCAGTGTCCAGGCATCGGACGACATGCCTGTTGGGGCATCAAGAATCACTGGAAAAACAAAAACACGAGAAAATAATCAAAAAGTTTTATAATGCAAAATGCTACCAGATTAGTCAGTTTTAGCTGTCACAATTCTTTGTTGTTGAACATCAAATCTTTATCATTTTTTTCTGTGGATATTATTCCTACTTTTGGCCTAAGCCATCAAATGAAATTATGAATATATTTTTTAATTTTTATGATCTTTAAAGTCTACTGACAGCTTTTAATCAGGATTGTTTAATCTGCTGTATCAATCTTAAATTCAAAACACCCGTTCAAAAACAAACCAATCATAAAATATTACAGTTCTGAATTATGATTTTTAAATATAGTTGAATGTGATTCACAAACCAGTTGGCAAGCCACTTCCATTGCATGTCATGAATATTTTCTGCCCAAAGCCAACATCATAAAGTGCACCTATAAGAAATGTAAAAAAAATTGTTTCATTTGATTTTCAGTTTCTTTCCCAATTGTTTTTGTTGCGACTTCAGGAAATGCCCTTTCAAACAGATAAACCAAGACTTATTGAAAGAACATCACTGATACAGAAATTCAGTACTACTGGTCTGGCCGGCCAACACTTAGCCTTATGTAGGGCAATTCACATTGACCAATAGCATCACACACTAAATCCCTTATAGTAACCAACAACCTAATTGTGATTCAGCATTTATAAGAGCCCAACTCAAGTCAGTACTATCGTTAACAAATAAGATAGACTTCAGGTGTTTCCGAAACAGAGGAAGAGAAAGACTGAGAATCAGGTGACCAGGTCTTTCTCTACATTAGAATGCATTACGATGTCAATTAGGAAAGAGAATTCAATCACGCACGTATTCACCTAACATCTAAAATGTTTTGGTGTTACTGTCTTTGAAAATGTTACAGGCAGACAGACAGGCAAAGATAAATTTCACCAAGCACCAGCTATAGAATGGAAATTCGTGTACCGCAAAGGCAACTTAGGTACTAAATCATAACTGTTGGCATATTAACATTACACGTATAAATATAATTTTTACATTATATGTGGTACAGAACTTTAAATCAAATGAAGTAAATACAATACTTGAAAAGTAGACATTTAGCAACCTAAACAGAAATGGGAAATATTAAGAATACCTTGTGGCATAAGAACACTGTATTCTCGTAATAGAGCTGCATAATTGAGCAGAGGTGGCACTAGCAGAACGATGACAACGTACTTGAAAACGGTTAAGCACTTTTTGACTAGCTCCACTAGCCAAGACCGAGTAATCTAAACACAGCAAATCATATCATTCATATACATGTCTACATGTATATGCAGTTACAATGTTTATCAATAGAGATATCAACAAAGTTTTAAAACAATACAACTGCCTAAGCCAAGAATACATTAGTATTAAACAAATATGCGATCCAGCGAGCATGCCGGCCATAGCTTGGTTGCTTTAAGTTTAGAAAGTGTGTGCAGGCATGCAAGGGTGGATCCTGGGGACCAATCCAGCCATCCTACCCACCTAAACACAGTTGGGAAAACCAATTAATTAGCAAGTAAGAGGTATATCTGTAAACGTTTAAGTTGTGATAATTTCAAACAGTAATGACTGAACATTGTTAGTAGCAACAGTAACATGATATTCGAGTTCCAGATTTCATTATGGGCATTACATTCAGAAACACGAGAGGGTGTTCTCAGATGGATAGCTTGGAACTTGTTTTGTAACACGTCCGATAAAGGTCAGTCTTCTACTTCTTCTATCGTAATCTCCAAATTTTCTAAAGCGCCACTCCAAAGCCGAGCGCAGGGCACCAGCTTATTCACGAGCGCTTCTTTTACTCTCGCGCATTACAACAATCAGCCGCTTGCTTTATTAAAAGAGCAATAATATCAAGTATTAACCATACAGGAGTGTCATTTTGTGGTGGAACAATTTCGGCGACCCCCTCTGATGCACTTTTAGCATCTTTAACGGAATCGGATTTTTTAGTTCTTTGCCGCATGTTTTTGCTATAGCCACGCACGAACACATGTGTACTTCCGGCAGAGAGCGGAATACATATTATGAGTATACAGTCAATGGATTTACTCATTGATGAAAATAAATCGTCATATTTTCATCTAGAAGTCTGCATTGAAGCAAACGTTGATAACAATTCTAGCATTCTGTAGGCCTATCAACTAAGTGATTTATATAATGGAATTTGATTAAACTCTATTAAATGGTACAGCACTTTCTCTTCTTCCTGTTCTCTGCCCTCGGGCAGGTTCATATGTCCAACGGCGCCATTCTTCACGATCCTCAACCTCCTTCATTTTTACCATCGTCCAGTCCAGTAGCATCATTCTTGGTCTGCCTCTTGTCTTTCCCTCTCAATTCTCCTATCGATGATGTTTCTTTAATATTAGAGAGTCTCCTCTCATTATGTGTCCAATCCATTTCCTTTGACGTTCTCTAATTAATTGTCTTTATCATGGAGCTTTCCTCCCCACCATTTTCAGTATTTTCTTCATTTTCCTCCCCCACCATTTTCAGTATTTCTTCACTTTGTCAATCATTAATTTGTATGTATATAAGAATGTATTATGGTTCATATGCCACCTCTGAATTTGATGAAAAATCAGCAATAATAGTCCTAGGAAAAATTAACTATTTATATGTATGTCAGTGCATTTGATAAAATAATATATCTTTATTCGTCACTTGCAGCATAGGACAGAAACATAGTGCTTGACAGTGAATTGTGCGCGCTACACTGCCATCGCAGTTTTGTATGGATCGGTTCTGCGAGTTACTTCTAAGAATACGGACATAAATGAGTGGGCGCTCTACTGCGTGCCAGTCTGTGGCTGCGGCCCAATCAACCATCTTAGGTCCAATTTTTGAGACGGCCACCATTTTGTATTCATTTGGCTGAGAAAAGAAAAAGAGGTCATTTCAAAAAGGAGGACCCGTCTCCTATTTATCTGGTATATAAAGAGACAGTCGTCGAAAGGCGAAACAGCGACAGACGCTGTGATGTTTCGACCGATCGGCGCTCCCGGTGAGTCTTCTTCAGTCTTTGTAGACATACTATCAGACGTATAAATAATCCGGTAACTTCTTTAGCGCCAATATATAATGCACAAGTTGGTGATCAGTGGCGATTCAGACCACATTCCTAAAAGGCCAATGGATTATAAGAGTGTAAGGTCTTTAAACAGTTGTAGGAGAAATTCACTTGAAAGTTTTATTAGCGCCACAAAGGAAACTTCTTAGTTGCTCAAAATAAACATATTCAGTTACCAAAGCTTATTTAGATGGCACTGGCTACGGTACCGTCCGGACGGTACCGTTATTTCTTTTCTACGGTACCGTCCGCAAATAATCTATGGCCGATTGCACATATCTATGGCGTGAAAGCCTAACCATCAATAGCGCAGTAGTTAAGAGATGAACGAAACTAACCCTAACCCTGACCCTAACCGACCCTCACGACGCCTAATTTGACACTAAACGACCACACGAATACTAACCTGGCCCTAACCGACCCTCAAGTTGTCGGCCATAGAAAAATTCGACGCGAAGACAACAACTTAACGTGACAGGCTTTTGCAATATTTATTTCAACCGGATGTACACGCCATAGATATGTGCAATCGCCCATAGATTATTTGCGCACGGTACCGTAGAAAAGAAATAACGGTACCGTCCGGACGGTACCGTAGCCAGTTCGTATTTAGATATTTAATTAAAGTAGACTGGAAATAATCAATCGATAGTCGCTTAAAAGTGAAACTGAAGTCCACTGTAGTGATCGATCTGGGTGACAGATTGAGACCCTAGAGTTGAGGGGACCAGAGGACAGATGCTAGTGGGTAGTGGTACTGAAAAATCTATAAATTTTGGTAAAGCAGTCAGAGAGTTGGCAGAAAATTACGGCTTAGTTCTAATCACTTAACTGATACATGTGTTTGTGCATGTGCTTATAGCTAACTCCAGATTGTCATTAATCAGTAATTGCAATTGTGATTGCAATTTATATAGCACCAATTACAGAGAAACTCCTCAGATGAGTTCCCAGCTTGGCAACACTAATCCGTGATCGAATAGAATGGTTTAAGCGCATACAGAAAGCGGCAAAGAAAAGCCAAGGTACTCGCTTTTGCAGGTTGCTAGCCAGCCTATTCCAGAAAGACGGGTTCGGCAGGCAGGACAATCTTGCTTGATAGAGTGGAATGATGGATGGGAAGATTCTAGGGTTCTTACGTTAGTTGTTATTATAATTAGTAACTTCTCTCACATCGGTGTCTAATGCACAAGGCATCAGCCAATGGCTTGTCAAAAGCAAGCCATAATCATGTCAGTATCCAGGAGATCAGTCCGCTGAGACAGAGAATGACAAATCATTCCTTAGTCACTGTTCAACCACAGCAATATCCTATACTGCATAGTGAAGTTCAAAATTGAGGAAGCAGCAAATGATCCTGCATGACAGACTGAAGAGTTCTGCAACTAGGAAGTGAGGAAACAATTGCAAAAGCACATTGGGCATTTGCATAAGCACGCTCTCAAATGCACTGTGCTGATGGTTTGTATATCCATGTCTTTACCAGTGGAGGCAGTTCAAGAAATATTGTCAGCTTATTTATGGTCATTGGTCACTTCTATATATAGTGCTAGACAGCCATGCTTCAGCACCTTAATGAAGTTCTTATGAGGTGTTATATACATACATACATACATGCTATATGTATGCATGCGTGCATTCATGCATACATACATATGAACTGTAATTTTTTTTATTATTTTCTTATACATATAGTACACTTTATTTAAATCAATCATGTTAAACCAGCAAATCGATCATTACATCGTCTGTTCAGGCTTTTATTTGATTTATTTAGTGGATTTAGTTTTTCAGCATTGTCTGATTTTTTGACAATACGTGTGTGAGCTTTCTCACCACAGTCTGGAAACAGTCATCGATTTTGGACGTGCATTTCTTTATGCTGGGGTGTTCGATAGTGTAGTTGTTAGTGTGCTGGACTGTCAATTGATAGGTCAGCGTTAAAATACCTGCCAGGGCTGAAATTTCGTTCGAGATTTCTCCTCTATATATGCCCCTTAGCCAACTCGACTATAATGAGTACACTGACCATACACTGTTGGTGGGAAGATGAGATGGCGAGGGAGAGGACTGACCACTCGCCTTCATATGCTGAAGCGAAGTTGCTAACACTTCATACCCATGGCTGCCTCAGGGCTGGTTTAAGGAACTGCTCTTCTTCATTACGCTGACACATCAATCAATTGACATTCATTTATATGGCGCCCCTTCGAGATCTCTACTCAAAGGCACTCCCGACCCAGGCCATGGATCCAGACCATGCGGAAAAAGCTGACACTTATGAGACAGGTCAAGGTTTTCCTGCTCCATCGGAACCACTTTCCTTTCCACTGGAATGGAAGGCTGAGTTTTGCTCTGAACCTTTAATTGCTTCTGCTTGGCATATGCAACCTGGACCATGTATGTGCAAAGTCTTGTGTAAAACATTATTTACCTTCTGACTGATACAGTATTATTATTGGGGAATTTTGTATATAGCGCCCCATCAAGGTAATCTACTCAGGAGCGAGGTGCATTTAGTAGTCCAGTAGATGCATTTACATGTTCTTTATTACCAGACAATTATGTATGTCTGCTAGTGTTCTGACTGCACAATGGGCGTATTTAGGGGGTAGTTTTATGGGTTCAAATCCCCAAAATAAATGCATTACTGTTATTGAAAACTAAAAATGTAGAAAAATGCAAACATTTCCAATGGAAACCCCCGAAAACTTAAAACCCCCTCCAAAATTTTCCTGGCTACACCCCTGGGTTGCACGGTGCTTGGGCTAGAAACAGTAACTACACATGATTCATTTGATCTTAGTGTTCACTTAGAACTGCAGTATTTTATTTTATAGGGAATGTGTGCCAAATGGCACTTGTGCATTAAACACTGCTCTTAAACCTGTCAACTGCATTGGCTTCCTGTATAGTTCAGGGTAAAATTTAAATTGGCCTGTTTGACCTGCAAATCCCTCAACACCAGCACACCTCTCTACCCTCAGTCACTACTAACTCCTTACCTTCCTCCTCGTTGCCTATGATCATCAAGTAGGGGTCTTGTAGCTGAGCCCTGATGCAGAACAGTTATGGGCTTGCGTGCATTCCATGCCTCTGCCCAGAGAATGAATCGACTACCACTCTCTCTTCATAGCTCACTTCCTTCAAAAAAGAGGCTCAAAACTCACTATTTCTTCTTGGCTTTCAAGCACTTGGATATCTAAGTGCATCTTCCCCTGGCGGCTGACTAGCTGCGCCTCAGATTCACATTTTGGTGTGACCTTGGATGCATTACAAATTTAATTAATAATAATAATAATAATAATAAATGTTAAGATGTGTGTTAAAATTCTGAATTAAGAAATTTTCCGCAATTTTGTTTGTTTGTGAGTTAAAGTGCACTTGTCCAGTTGTTCTTACCTGGCAATGATTAGTTTTGAATTCATGTGCTGCTTTTGAAAACAAAATGCTGGCATCCTGTTTCTCTTCATTTAATCAGAGGACACCTACTGACAACAGATTTATTATTTCCTCTGTCAGGAAGGAACAGATTTTATAAATTGGACAGCTGCCGGAAATTTCCAATTTGATATTGAGTTCTTCTTCTTTGTGTTCTAACTGCCGGGTGAAATGGATCATGTGACATGCATGTAGTAATTGTGTCTAGTCCAGGTTCCATGTTTTCACAAGAGATGCACGTCAAGCTGCTAAGCTGCAATAAAATTATTTTAATAAGCCCAATATGTATTGTTTTTATTAGAATGCTGTGGAACAGTGTAAACATATGAGACATATTATGAGTAAATCTGAATTGTGAGTTGAAATGTTGAAGAGCAATGTTTTTGGAATTTAATGCATTTCCTGTTTACTACTTTCAAAGGAGTCACATGTGCAGCTG
Organism: Aporrectodea caliginosa; assembly: GCA_020284085.1. NCBI lineage: Eukaryota > Metazoa > Annelida > Clitellata > Crassiclitellata > Lumbricidae > Aporrectodea > Aporrectodea caliginosa. The sequence continues at coordinate 1,196,528 of JACEVL010000078.1, forward strand.
TCGAGTTTTTGCTGAACCTTCAGTAGGACTATCAGAAACATGTTTCTTGTCATTTGTTTGTTTGGTTACTGTGCTGCCTTTCTATCTCTGTGTCTTTAAACTTCATGTGTTTTGGTCTGTTTATCTGGCTTTGTATTCTTTCATGTTTCTGTCCCTCATTGCCCTTCTTGCTTTTCATATGCTGCTTGCTCTTCAGCACAAGCAGAACAGGAAGGACCTTATGTTTTGGATGTTGTCCTGCAGCTGCATTCAGAACTCTGACAAAAGGCATTGTGAACTATTATGTTGTGGGCTTCAATGCTATAATGTGCAGTGACTCAGTAGTTAACTAATTGATTTGTAGGCCTAAAATGGGGGTGTAGGTTTTAGCCCATTGTGCATGGGTGTACAGGAAGTTCTAATTTATCCAGTTGTTTTTGAGTTATTATATTGGTTCACAAACAGATAGGCACACCGCTATCTGGTACATAGAGTATGTAAAAAAGTTTTCCCAGTGATTAGTTTGTATGGCCAAGTACAGTCAGGTGGATTTACATTTATAAAGAAAATTCAGCTTTGTTAATGTAATGTCAATAGCTGTTACTCTTAAATGTAAGAATTTAGACAGATAACTAAATTTAACGTGGCGATGTCGTAGTGTGAAGGTGTGTGAGTTACTATATAAGGCACGGGGGATGAAATGTCTGTCATCTTTAGTAGACAGGGCAAAGTTATGTGATCGCGGTCTAAGGTGGTAATGGCGTTCAATGACAGGTGGGAGAAGTCCACGAAGAACATGGATGTCATGTTGCAATCAGTTGGTTTCTTGGTTTATCAGATAGTGGTGCTGTAACAGTGTAAAGAAGTAATAAATTGAATGAGATATAGTGCCACTTAATACCTGTCTAAGGTGGGTGTAAGTTTTGAATTTAGGGTAAGAAGGAATTGGGAATTTGTTGGATGTTGTTGAAATTGAGTTTTTCTTTTGTTGCTTGTTAAGGTCAGACTGCTCAGCGTCCTCCGCCTGGTGCTACTTCCGGAACTATTGTTCCCGGTTCAGCTGCAATTCCTGGTCCAATTGCCCTACCAACAGGTGTGTATCTATGCAATACAATACAGCCATATTTGATATTGTCCTCCTTGCAAAAATTCAGAAGTGCATAATACTGCATATAACAGAACATCGATTGTGAAAGTGCACATCAATTATACGCGAAGGACTTGCTCAAGGCACCTACACGATAACTGTGTAGGTGCCTCGAACTTGTACTCTCTGCGTTATACGCCAAGAGCCTTAACCAATTGACCATTGCGCCTAGGCCTCTGCTTCCTGGAGACAGTAAAGTCTATGTTTGTAAAAAAGTCTGACAACAGTTTTTATATCTCCAGCCAAATTCTTCTAATTGAGCTGGTTGTGTTTAAGAATATAGCTCTAGGACAAGTATGGGATTTCAGTGTCCAACAATGGATGAACTATGAATGTGGGTTCATTGCATCTGACATTTCGGTCTTACTCATTCATAATTTTCCATGTGAAATATTTCACAGAAATGATTTATGACAGTGCATTTGATAATTTGATTCTGATTATACCGATTTTCTAACGTTCAGGATGTGTGTCAATTTTTGATTCAATGATTGATGTGCACTTTCCATTTGGCATTAGATATTCAGTATTTAAAAGCCTTCAACAGAGTCAATTTTATATTGGTTTTCTGGTATTGTCTTTGAACTATTTCTGGAGGGACACTTAACCCTTTGTATGCCTGATATGTTTGATTATGTTTATCCCCTTGTTCTGGTCATGGCCAGATACGGGATGGGATGTTGGTTCATTTCACTCGTTAATGGCAAAAATGTTTGATCTCATCAACAACTGAAGATGGAGTTAAAGAGAAGTGTGAACATTAAACTTGTTCAGAAATGAATGTGAAATGTGATGTTGTGTCATACATGTCTGTCTCATCACATTGTCTCTGTGCATTCTAATAAACTATAATATGGATAAATTTGTGTTACTAACGTTGTTTCTTCAGTTACGGCAGGGGTGGCCAACCTTTTTTGGCCTACGGGCCACTATAATTGCTGGTAAGCACGCGGCGGGCTGCAAGTGTTTGTCCTCACAACCTCGAAAGACATACAAATGACTACACTAGTCGTAGGCTTACTAGGTCACTAGAACTTACAACACTAAATTCCTTTTATACATTGTTATCATGCAGTATAGTATTAGTAATTTAGTAGGCCAAGTAATAGGGCTAAGTAGGCGTAATATAATAAAACAATATTTACAAAGGGGTCGTGCGGGCCTCCAATCAACAGCCCACGGGCCGCATGTGGCCTGCGGGCCGCGGGTTGTCCATCCCTGAGTTACGGTATTATTAGGTCACTAATAATAGCCAAGCAACTATCTCTGTGTTTGCTGGTTTGGTATGTAAACCAAACCATCATGTTTTAATGCATCATTGCTTCTTTCAAAACTCACTTCACAATCTGTTTGGTATGCAAATCTCCAGCAATCACTCGTTAGGTAGGAATGGTCTTCACACATGTTTATGCTTGGTCAGGCTGAAGGCAATGACGTGGTATTGTGAAAGGAATTTAAAATTTCCAAACAGCATGTATGCAAATTCCAACTTCATCTGCCATCGCAGTTGTGAATTGTGATCGTCAAACAAAACAGGTCACTGACTTTCAGGTGTACTGTAATATCTCGGCTACTATTTCACATGTGTATTAATGACTAATGGAAGAAGATTTAGCTTATTTGTCACTCTTAATAACAGTTGACATATTTGCATATGACTTGCCACTGATGTAGGAGGTCTATTTACTGCAGTTCTGGGGAACCAAGGCCATGTGTTGCATTGGCTTCTCCCCCAGTAAAGACACTTCCATACTCCCTGTGCCTACGACTGCTTGACCATATTATCCCCAGGCAGAAAAAAAATCTAACATGAAAATCATTCATAATTAGAATGTTATATTTTATCTAATGTAATGTAATTAGCAACTTCTATTGCGCCGGTGTCTAATGCACAAGGCATCAACCGATGGTGCATCAGAACAATCCGTAATCAGGTCAACATCCAGAAGATCAGTCCGTAAGAGACAGAGAGACAGCCTAAGGTGGATAAGCAATTTGAAAGAGGTAAGTTTTCAGCATGTACATTGTACACCAAAGTGGATAGGCAGTTGGTTTAATAAAGAATATACTTACTTATGTACTTACTTTTAAATGCAGGTTCCATACCTTCCAACCGCTCTAGTAAGCACACGTATAATGCCTATGATCTGCACAGAAAGTTTTGGAGTGTTGCTGTTTTGCGCCTGTGGAATGCAAATGGTTAATAATACATTTGCGTTCTGGACTTAATGCTGTTCAACCTTAAGGGCAGTTTCTGCATAAGCAACATCATAGTAAGAATGGCATTGCTTTAAACTGAACATTGATATAGACTCTGTTAAGAACTTCTAAGCGATATCAGACTGTAACACTACTTCAAGTTTTAGGTTTGACTTACAAGGTGTTTGCAGAGAAAGCTGGAACATATAACAATACTTTTCTGAAGGACACCTGTAAATAATGTTTGTAAATTGATGATCTTTATGAATTTTCAGTTCTTAATTTGTTAATGGCCACTGTTGTTGGTTGCTGTTGTGAGTAGTTGCTGATGATAGCTATTTTCATGCAGCTTAGGAGTATGTACTACTTCAGAAAGTTCTGTTGAAACTAGATTTGCTGTTTGTGCAGTGAAGAAGTAATTATGTAATTGTTCCTATTTGGTCACCTGTCTTCCTTTTATCATCTGTCTTTGGTTGTTTGTGTATAAAACTGACACATAAGTTAAGCTTATTTAATTTTATTAGAGCTGTTGCCAGTTAAAGATCCACAAATCTCTTGCCATAATAAATCATCATTATTTCTGTAAAGCAGGGCTGTCAAACCTTTTTTAATGGCAGGTCAGTGGCAATATTTTCCAGCAAGTGGTGGGCCATGGTGCCAAAGGCTCCTGAGCCAAATGGGGATAGGGATCTAGGAGGGGGCTTCGTGAGGTTTTAACATCTTATTTTTGATCATTATCAGTCACAAATTCACATAAAACTCGTTATTCATTAAGCCTTAAAAATGACAAATTTGAACATTTAATCTCAAATTGTGTAGTCTTTAGGCAAGGCTCTGTGGGCCAGAAAAACATGGCCTGTAGGCTGGCTCTTTGACATGCCTGCTGTAAGGCTTGCTAATGCACAAGTCCATCCTTTGTACAACACAGTGTCTATCAGTAATCAATAATTATTCGGTTGCGGTTCGACTTTGTCTAGCGATGCTGGGCATTGTGGGCAAGTTGTTTATGCACACTTGTCTGTGTGACCATTGACCAAGCAGTATAATTTGAACTGGTATAAACTGGGAAGTAATGGCCAGTCCTGCAATGCTTTGACCCAGTGTCTAGGACCTTGGGATTCACCCATTGCCAGCTGAAGGGCCTATGAAAAAGAGAGGGCCTCCCCTAAGTCCAATATGGGACATGGGACCTGTACATCCTTTGTGTGTTTTGTGTCTTGCACAGAGGAAGATCTTTAAATATCTGTATGTTGCTCTGTATTCATTGCTTTGTTCTTGTTTGGCCGTGCAAAAGCAAGCAGTTACATTTGCTTCCTCTTATGGTCCGAATTTGGTTTACAATTCTCCTTCTTACCACCAAAACGCTCTTAGGTCTAGCTCCCCGCTATCTCTTAATTCAATTCGGCGACCTCTTTCGTCTGACTCTGGTCGCTCACTCTGCTTCGTAGACCGACATCTTCGTCACTTGAGCACTGCTACTGCCCAGCATCGTGCCTATGCTTCTGTTGGTCCTATGCTTAAACTAAACTGGGGTATTGCTGTCTCTTCTCATTGTCTGAAGACTTCTCTTTTCGCAGGGCTCCTCGCACTGGGAGCGCCTGTGATTAGTTAGTATTGTGAGAGCTGCTTTATAAATCTGTTAGTAAAATACAATACAGTACAATTGAGAATTTAAATGCAGTGTAACACACAAGCACACACTGAGAAGCATGAGAAATGTATATGAAATACCTTCTTGACATGTCACTAGACCAAGTGCATTACTGTTATTACTGACAACTGAAAATTTTTTACAAACAAGACTTGCAGGTTACTGTATTAAAATAAATATGCCACATGATTTTGCAGACATCCTCTTTTATTTGTCTATCAATGTGACAACTGTTGTAGGGGCCCTTGTTTTACCCACCGCTCTTGGCCTTCCTCCAGTTACGGCTCTTCAAGAGTTTCGAAGTCCATCTCGACCCAATCATGGATTGGAAGGTCAGCCAATCCATCTCAGGGCCAACCACTTTCAAGTGACAATTCCTCGTGGCTTTGTGCATCACTACGAAGTCAACATATCACCCGACAAATGTCCGCGGCGTGTCAACAGGTAGCGCATCTGTTTATCAATTTTTGCAAGTGGAATGCATCATAAAGTAATGTGTTTTCTTTGTTGTTGATTTGGTTGTTGTTGTCTTTCTTCACTGTGTATAGTGCATGTTACCTCCATTTGAGAAAGAGAGGGCATTAATGTCATCCATACCAGATAAGATATTGTTTGACAACTTGTTACATACTACAAGGCAATTTTTCCCAGACTGCCAGTGCATACATCATTCATTCTTTCAAAGCCATTATGTAGTGCTTTGTCAAGATACCTACTTAAAGGCACTTCAAGCCCAACCCCAGCAAAACACAACAGTTTTCAAGTGTTAATGAAAGTTATATATAGCGTTCTTAGTCAGAAGTACATTCAGATCCAGAGGGAAGCCATTTCAGAGAAATGGCCCAACTTTTAAAATGGCTTGATCAGTGGCGTAACAAAGGGTTTCAGCGCCCAGGGGCAAGAGTTGATGACTGCACCCCTTTTACGTTTTTTGCTGATTTTTAATTGTTCTGGTCATAGTACTGTGTACCACTGAAAGCTAATTTGCGCCCCCCCCCTTGTGCTGTGCCCAGGGGCGGTTGCCCTCCTCCTCTGCCCCCGCCTTCGTTATGCCACTGGACATGATGCATTGTTGAACTGCACACACAGGGATAAATTTCACCTGTGGTTCTTGAGTGAAGATATCTGTGGCCAGCCAAACCTGAAGCAGGACAAGAGATCTCTTAACAATTTCTAAATACAATACAATACAATTCTGATTGTAATTATGACAATTTCTGTATTATCATCAACAGACAAGTTGGTAGGCATTCCCCAAGTTGCGTTCCCAGACCCAAGTTAAATTAGAATGGTGTTCTTTTGTGCATGTGTTTGAAATATTTCTTGGTATATTGTGCAGAGAAATTGTGGAGACCATGGTCCAGTCATATTCACAGAAGGTATTCAATGGACAGAAGCCTGTATTCGATGGCAGGAAGAACTTGTACAGCCGCGACCCACTTCCAATCGGACGTGAAAAGGTCTGACTTGAATGGTTACATCTGACTATTGATTATATATTATTGACTTAACTGTGGCTTGGATTCATTCATTCACTCATTCTGAGAATTTATATAGCACCCCTTCAAGAAACCTAATCGGAAGTGCTCCCAGCCCAGCCACGGCTAAAGAACAGTGATTTACTTGGTAAGCAACTTATGAAATGTGGGCATGTTTTTTTGAGGTATCTAGTGCAGCTCTAGTGGAAGCCCATTCCAAATGGAGGGCCCTCAATTGAAAAGATCCAACAATGTCTAACAGAAGAACGAGCCTGGCTCCACCATAAGCTTCCCTCTGGCTGAAGAGCGGAGAGATCGATTGACCACGAGGTCAGATGCAGGATGACAGAGGTCAGACAGGTTTTAATGGGGCACTTCCAAGAAAATGCTGCCAAACAAGGTACGGCAGCTGTATTAACCCTTTAACGACGAGCGTGTACTAAAATGTATGGGAAACCATAAGCGGCTCGTCGTTAAAGGGTTAACCTCTGCAACACTTTACAATTTGATTCAACTTGTCATCGTACTTTGTAATTGTAATTTATTCATGCATTTATATACTGCCATTTCAGAACAAGCTGCTCACATGTAACAATGTAACCAGTGATGTGATGATACAATCATTAATATGAGTTTTATTGGCTTTTGTATTTCTAGGTTGAGCTTGAAGTGACCTTGCCTGGTGAAGGTCGTGATAGGGTTTTCCATGTGGCTATCAAATATGTCGCACAAGTGAGCCTCTATGCCCTGGATGAGGCCCTCGAAGGTAGAAATCAGCAGATACCCTTGGACGCCATTCAAGCCATAGATGTCGTCATGCGCCATTTGTCCAGTATGACGTAAGTCAAACACTTTACCTCTGCTACAAGTGTACAACTAGCAATTTATAAATAAATCATTGAAATTATTCATGTTTTTGGGATGTGAAGATCCATTGTTATTGTACTAAGGTTTTCTGAATTACATAAATACAATTTTAGGTTATCTAGATTTTCACTGGATTTCAGATTCATTAGGTGACACACAGTAATTGTAATTGTAATTAAGATAATTTATATAGCGTAGTTGGTAGCAAGCTACTTCTAGGACACTTCACAAAACTGTCTACTGTCAGCGCAAATGTTAATGCTCGTGGTTACATAATAAGTGCATTTTAACTGGTTTAAAAAAAAAAGAAATGAACAGTAACAGATAACGGTAATAGTTTTCATGCTCTCAGCCTTTTTTATTAGGAATATGAAAGTGATACAGAGAAGGGAATAAGGGTAGAGAAACGAGAAATTATCTGATAGATTGGGTCTATGACAGACAGACCTGTGTAAAATGTTGATAAATGTCTGTGGTGTGTGTGTCTTGTTTTCAGATACACTGCTGTGGGTCGCTCTTTCTTCACTCCTCCTATGCCACTTGAAGGTGGCGGTGATGGCCAAGGAGGTTCACAACGGTAGGTTGTCACAATTTATGATTAAGTATTGGACCGTCTAAATATTCTGAATAATCAGGGTTGAGTAATTCAAATATTGTTTAGTCCAAATTTTGTCTAATGCTAGAACCTAATGGTATATTATATGTTGTTTAGAACTTAATAATGTCTGATCACCCAACTGGCAAGGCACAGTCAGTGTACTCATTATAGCTGAGTTGCCTAGGGGTTCAAATGGAGCCAAAATTTAAGAACAATTTAAGCCTTGACAAGGATTTGAACCCCTCACCTCTGGTTTGATAGTCCAGCACATTAATCACTGCAAATTGATACAAAATAGAATTTCGTGTACACCTCCTATACATTCAGTGACAAGAAGCACATTTCATAATACTTCTAGTCAAGGTAGTCAAGGAGGTGCTTGGTAATGTAGTGGTTAGTGTGCTGGACTGTTAAACAACAGGTTGTGGGTTCAAATCCCCGCCAGGGCAGAAATTTGGTTTGAGATTTCTGCTCCACCTGCGCCCTCTAGCCAACTCATCTATAATGAGTACACTGACCATACCCTGTCAGTGGGAAGATGAGACAGTAAGGGAGAGGAATGGCCACCTGCCCTCATAAGAAAATGAAGTCGCTAACACTTCATACCCATGGCTGCCTCGGGGCTGGCTTAAGGGACTGCTCTTCTTTTTCTTCTAGTCACAGAAGCTTGTCTGACTGATATTTTGAGTACTGATAATGCATGCTCACTATAATGTCAGATTGATACTTTAAATTTGAAAATCCATTTGCTCTCTGTTTAGCCTTACCAGTACTGTTAGCTTAGTGGCCATCTTTCTGGCAGCCAATGTTGACAGGAGTACTGGAATTATTGAGTGTTTTGGAATTTTCTTCAGACTAGCTGCTGGCAGATCATTTTTTGCACCACCCGAAGGTATTGACCATCCCCTTGGAGGAGGACGAGAGGTGTGGTTTGGTTTCCACCAGAGTGTTCAACCGTCTCACTGGAAGATGATGCTAAATATAGATGGTACGATCTTCTTTTATAATAGTTGTTGACAGTATGTAGAAATAGGCTGTGGTCTGTTATTTCCTTCGTCATGTTTTGTGTTATGTAAATTATGGCCTTCATTGTGCTAGTACATGTGCAATTGTGCATGTAATTAGTAATTCAACCTCAGTAGCCTATTCCATGCAGAGCGTCTGCGCGCTTCTTTGACAAAATGTCCATTCTAAAGAAAATCCTTTGTTCCTTTTTGTGTCTGTCTTTTGTTCTTCACCTAACTCGACTAAGGGCCACCAATCTGTTGATCAACAGACTGTCCAATATAAATGGACCATGTACATAGCTCAGCCATTTGTATATAAAGGTATGCATTATAGAGTGCTATAGATAAGTGGTACAGTCTTTTTAATAGAGTTTTACCATTATCGTATCTCAATTTATCTTACCTTCTTTGTCTTACCTTTTGTGCTGTGTCATTGTTCACCACTGAAGGCAGCTAATAGTTTTGTGATTTGAATTTAAAGCATTTATTTGTTTATAAATCGACCATTACCGTATTTTCCGGTCTATTAGTCGCTCCTTGGACTTATAGAGGGGTATTAATCAGTTCATCATCTTTATATAAGTTGCTACCCACGACTGTAATATACAAAGCCGCAACTTATAGTCCAGAAAATACAGTACTTGTTTTTTGTTAACAGTATCTGCAACCGCTTTCTACAAAGCTCAGTCTGTAATTCAGTTCATGGTAGAAACGCTAGACATTCACGACATTCAGGAACAGAGGCGCCCTCTTACCGATTCCCAAAGAGTCAAATTTACCAAAGAGATAAAGGGTTAGCACTTTCTACTGTTTTCACTCAGGTAACTTCTGTTGGCAGGTATATAAAAATTTACACCTGAATGCAGTATTTGATGGTCTACAACTCTACATCTAATGGTAAATTTGTTTATTTATGTATTGAGACATAAATAATAATATCGGGAGCCACATAAGCAAGAATAAAAATAGATGCAGGATTGAATGCTTCTTCATGTTACGGATATGGCCTTTCTTGCTACTTGACTTGCCCTGATAGAGAGAGAGAGAGAGAGACAAGACAGAGAAACAGACCGAGATATTTATGTATCAATGTTAAGAACCTTTCTGAAAAGCTGTGTACTGTGTATGCACTAGGATTTGTTTGATCATGCAAAATCAATATATCCTTATTGAACTATGCTATCTGTAACAATAGTTTGTCCAGGTGTTGACCTTCTGTTTTATTTGTGCTTTGGTGAGAAAACCCATCGAACATGCCCCTGATGAGTTTTGCTGATGTGTCAAATTAGCAATTATTTAACATTTTTACAATGTTTGAGAGAACCTAGGTAAAGAACAATGTTATCCAGCTGCAGTAATTGGTAATTTATTCATTTTCAGAACTGTTTAACAGATTATCAGATTGATGTTTACATGATTAAAGTTTTGTTTATGTGTTATTGAATATTCAGGTCTAAAAGTTGAGATTACACATTGTGGCCCTATGAAAAGAAAGTACAGAGTCTGCAACGTCACACGACGTCCTGCGCAGACACAGTCGTAAGACCATTTTTTTAATGTATACAGTATCTTAAGCCTAAAAACTGTTAGGTGACCAACTGACCATCTGAAGTTATGTAATTATTTCTTACTGAATTTTTCTTCCAGAAACAGTTATAAGATCATTTATTTAGAATAACTTAAGCCTAAATAAAGACTGTTTTGTGAGCTTCTCAAGTCATTTTGTTGATAAGTTTTCTTTCCAGGAATGCCTCTCGTATGTAAGGGGTTTTAAGAGTTTAACTGTTTTGCTACAGTTGTGTATGATGGCATGATTGATTGATTATTTGATTGATTGAATGATTGACTGATTATTTATTTGGTAACCAAATATGACAGGTAATAACATTTCAATGACATTGGCACAGAAATGTTAGACTTTGAAAAAGATGTTGCTTACCTTGACATATGGTTTCTAAATATGTCCATCTTTTATGTTATTATTTTGCAGATTTCCTTTACAGCTTGAAACTGGTCAGACTGTTGAGTGTACAGTTGCCAAGTATTTTTTGGAGCGGTACAAAAAGAGATTACAGTAAGTATTTTACAAATAACAATTCTTTACAAACAAGACTTTCATGTGCAGAGAATTTCTTTGACTGAATAGATAAAATATAATCTGCAGGAAGAGGTACACTATGTCTCTTTCATCATGTTGTGTAATTATGGAAAAGTTTGCAAAACATTAAATGTACGATTATCTTTTTCTCACTGAATGCTAGAGCTTTATTGCTTCTTGTGATGACCATTTACATATAAACTTTTATATGAAATAATACATGTCATAATTTGAATGTGTTCAAGTATTCCCATGATGCATAGAATGAAACTTGCAGATCATGCAAGTTATTTACTTTGGAACTTTCACGAAACAATAATTTTCATGACTTTCAGGTATCCGCATTTGCCTTGTCTTCAAGTTGGGCAAGAACAGAAGCACACATATTTGCCACTTGAGGTTTGTTGTTTGAAGTCTTTCTAATTGTTGAAAGTCATGCTTAAAAACATAAATAAATAGAGGTCAGTGTAAGTTTGAAATAAAACTTTCTTTATGGTTGAATTATAGGGCTAATACTTCATGACGTAAGAAGACAATCTGTGGCATAGGTAACATGTTCTGTAGTTTCTTGCGGCAGTTTAGTTGCCACAATAAGAACAATAATCCAATGTTTTTGCTGTTATTTGGAGAACCAAAGAACGTGCTATGAAGTAATTCACTCTGTATTTGAGTTTTCAGTTACTTTAGTGTAGTAGTGGTGCTAATGGTTGTTAGAATGTATTTCATGTGAGATTTGTGATTGTTTTCATTTGGGTAATTGTTTAGGTTTGTAATGTCGTGCATGGTCAGAGGTGCATCAAGAAGTTGACTGATCTGCAAACGTCCACTATGATTAAGGTAGGCTGATGCAGGTTCAGTTTTATCTGTATAGTTTATAGGGAAAGAGGTAGTTAGTTGATTAGGATGCATTTGTTCATTGCTAATATTGTTATTTTCCATTATTTGCCTTTTGTGTTGAAGTTTGCTATACACCGATGATCACCTGCCCATATACTCGACTGGCTTGCGATGTTTAACTGCTTTGTTTATGCCAGTATTATGAACAGTTTGTCAAATTTATTCATTTTAAACTGTGTAACTGCATTTGACAATCTTAATTTAGAATACACTGGTGACTGTTTTAGCAGGACAGAGGTTAACCAGAATGCGAGTGAAGTAGAAAATCTGAATCGAGTGCAAGTTTTTTATTGCTTGACTGTATTCTTCTGCTTTCCACAGGCCACTGCTCGATCTGCTCCAGACAGAGAAAGAGAAATCAATAACTTAGTGAGTTTGCATTTACATCTTTTTACTTTAAAACGGTACATGTTGTGCAATAGAGTAGAAGGTATACTGGAAATAATTGTACTTAGAAACAAGGGCTGGGCTGGCAGAATGGCTGCTGATTCTCATTACGATTACAGTGCAGTATGAACAGCCCTGGAATAGTCTCCCACTGCATTTTAATACGTTGGTTGCAATTGACTGTGCAGCATACATTTTCAAACTGTTTGAACAAAGTACACTTTTTCAAGTCGTGTGCAGAGTTATTGTGAAGTACTGTTATGGTGCTATATCACATGACTGGACACATACATGTAATATTTACATGTATGTTATGTTAAGTTCATTGCTTTTGTTCTGTTTGTTACTTCTAACTTGCACGCAGCAGCCTTCTAGTAGCTCTGTAAGTTCATCTGAATGCCATTATAGCCAGCTGGTTCGATCAACAATATGAAAGTTTTTCGGTTTCTATATGAACTATGAATGCTTATAGCTGATTTTGTTTGAGTTTAATTTTCAGATTCCCAAACATTGACAGTCGTTGAGTTATGCTTCAAAGTTACAATATAATATTTAAGACTGTGACTCTTTTGCGGAATTAGCAACTTCGTTGCTTTCTATTTTAAAATATGATACTTTGCATAAAATATTTTCTTATATTTTGTTATTAGATTTCTGCATTCTGGTATGTTTTAATTTTTAGGTCATGAAAGCCAATTTTAATTCAGATCCCTACCTTCAAGCCTTTGGTATAACCGTCTCTAGTAAAATGGTTGATGTACAGGGACGCATTTTGCCAGTTCCTAAATTGCAATATGGAGGACGTGTAAGTATTCATATGGCATTGTATGCAACAGAAATTTTATGTACGGTAATGTAACAGGTATTTTAAGACTGTTACATTACTTTTGACTTTATAGGTTGAAGATCATCATATTTAGAGACTTTTAATGTCACTGAGTATCTTTCATCTGCAGATGCACTTACCATTCTTATCAAACTACGAGATCATTTAAGTTAAGATCGTAGAAGATGCTATGGTATGTAAATGTCCATATAAATACATAGTCCTATGCATACATACATACATACATAAATACATTTCCCCTGTGAAACTTTATACAGTCTTTCCAAATCTGCGTCTAGCAAAAGAAAGCAGTGAATGCTTTCCTGTCCTGTGTGGTTCTTCATGCAGTTCTTCCAGTCGTATCTGTTTTTCACTCTCCAAGCTGGAAGTTCTTGAGTTTACTTTAGTTTCTGCAAAACTCTTGTTTGCAGGCCATTGTAGAAGCTCCTCAGAAGGTTTGTCTGAGGATTTGCAGGATCTTTTAGTTGAGGCAAAGATGTGTTGTTAGCCCAACAACAGAATATCTTCTGTATGGTCAGCTTGCACTTAATTATGATATAGTGGTGTTGACAAAATATTTTTGTCTGTGGCAGTGACAAAAGTTTCTGTGTATTACAGACCAAAATTTTAGTATCTTGAAGTTCAAGACATCTCTCATCCGTTTTCAATTAGGTTTTTAGTTATACAATTTAGAACCAGTGCTTTGATACGTTAAATGAGATTTTTGATTATTTATTTGAGCAGACAAAGGCACAGGTCGTGCCAAACCAAGGAGTGTGGGATATGCGAGGCAAGCAGCTGTACCAAGGTATTCAGATCCGCGTGTGGGCCATTGCTTGCTTTGCACCTCAGCGAACAGTGGGTGAGGAGGCACTTAGGTATGTGTTGTTCTGCTTGTGCTTGTTGCTAGTTAGTCAAATGATGGTCGAGAACTTGTTTTGGTTAACACATCGAATTTGTGATCGAAATTAACATATCGAGAGTTGAATGGCTGTTCTGAAATTATCCTGTAGGATTTCATTAACTTTATGTAGTAGGCAGCTTGGTGCTTTGGGTAGATTTTGCTGGCTAGCACAGTCAATCAATCAATCAATCAAAAGAAACTTGATATAGCACCCCTTCAAGATATCTACTTAGAGGCGCTCCCGTACTAACGCCTGAAAAGAATAGCTTTCAGAGAGGTATAAAATGCAGAATTTAAGCTCCATGAGGCTCAGTTGCCAGCAGTAATTGGATGGATAGCCATCTATTGAATATATCTGGGCCAGCACAGTCCTTCATCTCGTCAGTGTTGATACATTAGCATCGATGCAAGGTGTGTGGTTATGTATACTGTGATTCTGTTGATGAATTGCTGTGGTCATGTTTGCAGTAGCCAAAGAATGTTTCATACCTAAAGACCTTATTCTGGGAGTGTTTTCAGGGGCATGTGAACTTAATGTTATTTGAATGGAAATTTATATATTTATAGTGCTATTTCAAGGAAATCTTTCAGCAGTGTTCCCAACCCAATAACTGTGTCAATGGCTGAGGTGGTTTCAACCTTTGACTGTGTGTCATCTTTTTATACTTTTTGTGATTAGTCCTTGTACCTGCAGTGGATGAATCCAAACCCCTGGGCATTGGAAGGCTTACTGTGTTCATCCCTCCTTATGCCAGAGTAGTGTTAGATTGTAATTTCATATTTTGCTTGGCATCTGATGCAATCATATGCCAACAACTTACTCAAGGTCATTTACATACTGTCTGCTTGACAATCTTAATAAAATGGCTCTAGCCTTTCCTCGGTTTGATGCTTAGACTTTTGAATGTTTCTGGAGAAAATAGTTAAACAAAGCCATTGTGGTTTATTTGAAGGAACTTCACACAACAGCTTCAGAAGATCTCAACGGATGCTGGAATGCCCATCATGGGTCAGCCCTGCTTCTGCAAATATGCTTCAGAGGCAGATCAAGTCGAACCAATGTTCCGATACCTCAAGAACACCTATCAGGGTCTGCAGTTAATTGTGGTCGTCCTGCCTGGCAAGACGCCAGTCTATGGTCAGTATTTCTGCTGGCTATGCTATTTTTAAGCGTTGTATTGCATTAAATATCTTCTTATATGTCAGTTTTTAGTTTTCACGAAGAGAAGGAAATTGTTCAGTTTGAGTTAGGAATTTGTGTTTTTAGTTGAAATTTGCTTTTAAGTAGATTGTTTGCCTTTAATTATTTGTATGTATGTTTTACGTTTCAAGGAAAGAAGAAGTGTTAAGCTCAGTTGGGAAATTGTATTTTTTAGCTAATTGTATAAGTTTTCTGTCAACAGACCTTTTTAAACAGGTATCTGATGTATGTTTTCTACTGTGTCTTTTGTAATTTTGCAAATATTCTGGAATCAGATCAAGTTATGAATATCACTAGCTTCACTGCTGGCACAAGGAATCAGGTGTTAGATTTCATGTGAGATAGCGGGTAATTTTTTAAAAAGTTTTCATTCTTGATTTGCCACACAAGTATTATCTTCTTTCCATTCTACTTTGTTCATATATCTGCTCAGTTGTATCTTAAACCTATCCAGCATAAGTTTTAATATACCGTATTAATGAGTGTATTCAACTTTTGAAATCTAAATGCTAACCTGTGTTCTGTTGTGACTAATTCTTTGTTTACTGATTTATTTTTAAATTTAATTTGATTACAGCTGAAGTCAAAAGGGTTGGTGACATTATGTTTGGCCTGGCAACTCAGTGCGTCCAGTCAAAGAACGTTAATAAAACCTCACCACAGACCATCTCCAACCTCTGTCTCAAGATCAACGTCAAACTCGGTGGCATCAATAGCATATTATTGCCAAGCATACGGTGAGTAATGCGCATCTATTGGCTTGTTCTGCTGGAAGTTTATCTAACTTAATTAACCCATTGCTCTGTTGCTGTATAACCATTTTTAGATGTGAGAATAGAATAACTTTTTTAAAAGTTAAAATCTAAATGTGATTTCAAATTTCTTTCAAGTCTGTCTGCATTCCTTGGAGGAGTTCTATACGCAGCTGCTCGCCTGATTGGCGAGGTCCCTTGGTTCGGCCACAACTCTGCCTTCATGCGGGATGGCCTCCACAGGCTTTCGGTCCAGCAACGCATCCATTTTAGGGTTTCCTCTATTGTCTGGCATTGTGTCCTGGGCAGAGCACCTGTTTATCTTTGGGATCTCTATACCTTAACCTCGGCCTGTTGCACTCGGTCTCCAGAGGTGATTCTATGGTTCCGCATGCTCGTACTGCCATTAGACAGTGTAGGGCTTTCTCGATCGTTGGTCCCTCTGTTTGGAATAGCCTCCCCTCTGACCTGTGTTTTGTCCCGTGGGACCTGTCTGGCTCTTTTTGCAAACTACTTACGACTTTTCTCTTTGGCTGAGCGTGGGTCGGTAGTGCCTTTGAATAGTTAACTTGAAGGGGCGCTATATAAATTGCATAGATAGTTAGATTGATAGATAGATAGATGTGAATTTTGTTTTCTTTGGTTTCTTTCCGTGTAGACCTCCAGTTTTCCAGGAGCCGGTTATTTTCCTTGGTGCTGATGTTACCCACCCGCCTGCTGGAGATCGTTCCAAACCATCAATTGCTGCTGTAAGACGATTCTGAGATCTTCCTGTTAATGGGTTTTCAGGCATGAAGGAGAAGAATATTGAGAATCCAATGAAAATGAGCATAAGAAACTAAATTTTAACTTTTGTTTGTAAGTCAGTTTGGCTGTCATTTTGGTGGAGCATAACTTAAATTATGCAGGTTATTTTGCTGTATAAAGTGTGAGTACTGTAAATGTGGAAAATTCACTAATTCTGTTGAATATTATTTCATTTTATAGTTGGTCACTTAATTAAGACCTCTTGGTAAAGGATATTGTTTACCCTAAGGCATTTTGCATCCAAGTGCTATGTAAAATCAATTGTGAGAGAAGACAATGCATCTGGAATGGCTATGACTCATCCATAATTGGCAGTGTAGTATATTGTCATTTACACTGTGCTACACAAAATGTTATTACAGTTTGTAAAGCAATAGAAGCTTCATTGTGGTCGGTCCATCTTTCTGGAATAGGTTGCCTAGCAACCTCCGAAATGAACTTCTTCATCTTTCTTTACCTCTTTTGTGCAAGTGTTTGAAAACCATTGTTTTAGATCGTGGTTTGGTGTTTTCAGGTCGGGAGTGCCTCTGAGGAGTTTCTCTCGAAGTGGCGCTATATAAATTTATGATTACGATTACTATTACAAATGGTTATATTGCACTGTTGATGTCTGTTGGTAGGTTGTTGGTAGCATGGATGCTCATCCATCTCGTTATTCTGCCACCGTTCGCATACAGCAACACAGGCAGGAGGTCATTCAGGAGCTGTCCACTATGGTCAAGGAACTTCTCGTCCAGTTCTACCGATCGACTCGCTTCAAACCGACGCGCATCATCTTCTACCGTGATGGCGTCAGCGAAGGACAGTTCAACCAGGTTCTGTCTCACGAACTGCGTGCCATCAGGGAAGCTTGCATGAAGCTTGAGGTGGACTATCAGCCGGGAATTTCCTTTATTGTTGTCCAAAAGCGTCACCACACTAGGCTGTTCTGTGCGGATAGAAACGACCAGGTGTGTACAAAGTGTCTGCATTTGGAAATTCCAACAGTTTCTGTTGATTTCAAGGCTTACTTGATCTTTGAGACTTTGTGGTGATGTGTGTGATGTTTAATGTTGGGCATTGTAGCAATATTTCTATGTCATGTGTATGATTTATGCGCTGCGGGGTCGTGAGCCAAAGGGCAGGAAATGAGTGTCTATGTTTCAATATGGGATATGTCATCATATGTAATTTTATACTTGTGTTTATGATACATGGGAACCTCATTTTGTTGGTTCTTGGAACTTTGGAGCGATGTGTCAAGTACCATGTTATAACAAGGTTGGTGCCTCTGAGTAGCTCTCTTGAAAAGGTGCTATATAAATTCTCAGAATGAATGAATGAGTGAATAACTGAATTAAACATGAGGTCCATGTATTCTACTGTTTTATGTCAGAATTCACTTTATGATGAACATGTTATAATTATAAAGAGAGGTCCAGTAACTTTGTGTAACTACAAATATTTCTGATATTAAGTTTATGGTGTCATAAAATGTTGAACTACATGTTCTGATCACTCCATTCTTTAAATTGTAGCACCAGCATTTGAGTAGTTCTTAAATCGATCCTGTGTGTGCAGTTTACCGTTTTTCAGAACCATTATGGAGAGGCAATGAGGCATCTGTATTTCCTGGATTTGCAATGCTGAATGATCTTATATTGTTAGGAGCTTGTCCCTTGGCTGGTGTCTAAAACAAGTCAGAACACCAAGTTTTCATATATCATATGTGCTGTGTCATGACTTGGCTGGTGTCTAAAACAAGTCAGAACACCAAGTTTTCATATATCTGATGCACTGTGCCATGACTTGGTTTGCTTCCTTGTAATTTGTAATTGTAATTTGTAATTGTAATCTGTAATCACACATTTATATAGTGCTCTACAAGAGAGACTTGTCTGCCTTGTATTGGCTGTCAAGCAAATCTATTGAGCCATTGAGCATTTCTTAAAATCAGTTAATAAGCATGTGAGCCCTGATTTTCTTACAGACATGGTAAGTATTTATTATTTTGTTTTAATATTTCTTCTGACTTTCTTATTGTTGGCTATCTTTCAGATTGGCAAGAGTGGCAACATACCTGCCGGTACGACTGTCGATGTTGGGATAACTCATCCAACTGAGTTTGATTTCTATCTTTGTAGTCATGCAGGAATACAGGTGAGCAAACTGAGGCAAACCTGAAAGGATAAGACAGGCTTCATTGTTAGCAACATGATCGTCTGTCATGTGTAGATTTTTTGTTTAGCCACAAACAGATGGTGTATGATTGCAGCTTGGTTTAGTCCTTTACCCCTTGTAACATGGAGTGTTTAGCCTGCCCAGTTATTGTATAGGTACCTTGGTACCTTCAGCATGTTGTCATTGCTCAGCTGATTAGCATGTCAACTGATGCTGATCATTAGACTTTGGTGCCATATAAATATAATAATAATATATGTTTATTAATTAAAACTGTCGAGTACACAGTAGGATTACATGATGTAGTAACAGATGATAACAAGTTTAACAGGAGTCAAATTTAACTGTATGGCAACGTGCAAGATGCCCATGTGTCCTACTGCTCATTTTACAGTCACCCCTAGGGAGTTGAAGGCTGAGTCAACTTTATGGGGCTAGCGGGTGTCGAACCCGCGTACTTATTGTGCCAGTGTATTACCATTCAACCATCTCCCCAACCCGTCCGATAGACCAAAAGAATTACACTAGAAATACTTATATATGCTGTTTCATTCAACATCAGGTGCAGTATTGCTGTCAAGTTCTGTGCTGAAATTGGATTTGGATTTGCAGTGACTTTGACAATCTAATCTAATAACTTCTATTCATTACGAGGATTTATATAACGTCCTTTCCAGGTTACTTGTCTATAGCGCATTAGATTATCTGCACCAGGCTCAAGTGAGATCACAGTCAAATTCAGTATCTATGAGAATAGCCTGGTTGAAATTCAGTACTTGAGGAAACGAGGAATCTGATTATGTTGAAGAAACTAATATTTCTAGATGATGATGACGTTGATGCCTATAAGCTGTGTATTTTGTCAATCAACAGGGTACCAGTCGTCCATCGCATTATCACGTTCTGTGGGATGACAATCACTTCAATGCAGATGAGCTGCAGATGTTGACGTACCAGTTATGCCATACGTACGTGCGATGTACCAGAAGCGTTTCAATACCAGCACCCGCCTATTATGCTCACCTGGTTGCCTTCAGAGCCAGGTACCATCTTGTCGAGAAGGAACACGACAGGTTGGGAATCAATTAACTTTTCAAAATCGTCACCTTTTGTCTCTAGTGTATAGTTTGTTATTGTCTGTTTGTTATTGTCTGTTCCATCAACAATGTTCATTGAAGAATGATCTGTGTACATTGCATAAATACACTCATGAGTTGTGCTTTGTGGTGACTTGATTTAAAGGCATGTGGTTTAAATGTTTCTAAAAATTTATTCGACTTATGTAATCTATTTTTGTTCAAAAATTGATGGTCTTATAGAAATTTTGTGATTTTGATCATACCAGGAGCAGGTGTAAGAGGTTACAAATATGCCCTCTACCTGGAAAAATTAAGTTATGTAATTCTGTTAAGCCATTTTCATGGCTTCATTTATTTAAATTTATTTAAAGCATTTGTTATGAGTACGGTCAATAAATGAGGCAGAGGAGAATGTTTTCTAGGTACTGGTATAGAGTCTCGCAATATCATTAAACTGATATGTATCCAGAATTTATATATAGCGCCTTTAAGGTATCTTTCAACGGCAACCTTAGTAGAGAACTAAACTAAGTGCATGAGCTTTGTTGCTTGTTTAAAGTTGCTTTGGCTATATTGGGTCCATGACCAGAGGTGAACTTGTCCCTTTCACTTGAGCTTAATAATGCTATGTCATGCCTTTCAGTGGTTGAGCCATATACTTGGAATGGCCTTACTTTCAATGTGTGCATTCTTCTGGCTAGGGATGCTGTAATGCAACTTTCACCAATAATTGAAAACTGTTCTCTTGTTGGTGCTGGTCTGAGAGCACCTTTGGGGGAACGCTATATAAGTGCACTGAATGAGTGAATAGATATTCGTTTTATTTTCTGACAGGTTGACAGACCGCAACCAGTTACAATAGAAATATGGTAAATAATTAAATCAAAAACAAACAAAAAATCAGACAGGTGTGCAGTCAGGTGAGACCTAGGGCAAGCGTTTGTAAAGTATGACTGTAGATAGCGCAGTTTTTAGTAAGTACTACAGCATGACTGTAGATAGCTCAGTTTTTAGTAAGTACTACAGCATGATTTGTTTTCTTTGTTTTCAGTGGAGAAGGCAGCCAGTATTCGGGTAACAGCGACGAGCGTAATTTGGCAGCGATGGCTCGAGCAATCTCTGTTCACCCTGACACCTTCCGAGTCATGTACTTCGCTTGATGACTTTCTATATATGTGTCTTAGCAAAGAACAATGCCAGCCCAGTACTGCAGCAGACCTGGCCACCTCAGTTTGGTTCTATTGCTTTAGCTTTGTGCGACGGTCGTATGGCAAGTCGTACGTCGTCTCGACAAGATACCTTGAGGTCTGCCTGCCTTTGATATTTTCCGATTTCTGCAATCGTGCACTGCGAAGTCAGTATTTGGCTGTAAATGAGCGGCCTCCGAAGGGTTTATTTACATGCAAAAGTCCTGCGGGACTTCGTTACGGCAGCCACTCTGTCCTTGCATTATTCGATCGGGAGTAATTGTTGTTCAGTCACTGTGCTTGTATCTCTTAGTAGTTTTATTACCGTTTGTTGCAATTACGTATTTCTCACAGGAAACACTCGCTGTGTTGCGATGCGTGGCGTCGTCTGTGTGGTGTTTTTGTGGCCTGGGGTCTGCAGGTCCTTCTGCCAGTGATGTAAACGAACAAAGCGGAAACCTCTCAGTCGTAGATGCTGATGTTATGGTAGTGTTTAAGACAGCTATTTTGCTATCGTGGAGTTTGTTAGGAAGGTAGCTAGGTAATTTGTCTGCGATGTCGACTGCATGTTTGTAACATTTTCTTTCTGACGAGGGCGATGCTCGGCTGTGCGTTATGCTGCTGTTTCTTTAGATTCAGTTGACTTGCTGATTTGAAATGTGCTTCAATGCCAGCATGTAAAAAGTTGTCTCATTATGAGTCGAGGTTTTTGTTCTGCATGCATACTGGGTGATTTGATTGAAAAGGTGAGATGGGATCTGGTAAGCCGTTGCTTGGTCATTCTAAATGGAATTGAGCATGTTATGCTGTAAAGTTCTTGGTGACATGTTAGTGGTTTGCTTGTGAGGTACTTTGGAATATTGGCTTAAGTTTCCAGTTTCTCTTGCTACATTAAACAAGAAAGGTGTTTACTTGCACCCTACTACTGCTTGTAACAGATAACTTTGGCCATTGGCAGTTGGAGTAGATGCCAAAGGAATCTGCCTGATATGCACATCTCTGCTGTCTTAAATTCCAGTTGTGAGTGTTTCTACTGTGTATAGTATCTTGACATTTACTGGTATATTTTAAGCGCCTTTCATGAACCTGTCAGAGGTGCTACAACATTGGTGTCTGACAGAAGTAACGGGTGCAACATAAGGCTTATGCTGCTTTTTCTGGGTGACCCAGAATCAGGGTTGCCACGGATTCTGGAAAACCTGGAAAGTCATGGAATTAGACTTAAAAATTTAAGGCCTGGAAAAACAGGTGTTTTCCAAAAAATCCTTGAAAGTCATGGAATTTGAAAATAGCTAGGTCATGGAAAATGGAAAAATCATTAATGGACATATTTGTAATCATATTTTTAAATTTCGATAAATATTACGTCAATAAAACAATTAGAAAGTGGGTCCTTTTCGTCAGAAATAAGTCATCACAGTCATGGGAAAAGGTCATGGAAAGTCATGGATTTTTGTTTTATTAACCTTGTGGCAACCCTGCAGAATGAAAGTGGTGGAATTGTCTCCAGGTACAGCAGTCATTGTTTGACTGCACGAACAAACGAACTCATTCCGATGTCAATTGACAGTTCAGTTTGAAATGGTTGGGTTTAAGAGGGTTTAGGGAGATGTTATGGGCATTCACTACACTCCGTTAAAATAATGAGCCGTGCCACATCTTTTGGACTGCAGATATAGAGATGGGCTGTAACAGTACCTGGATCTGTCCTGAAGCCTTTGCAAGAGAGTTTAAGATACCAGGTAGCATAGCTTCTGCCTAATTGCTGACTTATCATTAACTGTTATTATGTAGTTAAAGCTAGAGATGGGCCGGCAGTTGCTGATGACATCTCCAAAATCCATAGCAATCAACTTAACAGATGGCCTTACGATCACATGCTTTTGATCTGTTGGCAAGTATCCTTCAGTTACAGTCAGGCAGTTAGAATGGCAGAGCTCTACTCATGAACAACATGTTGGAGGGTTAAGGTAGGAACCAGATCCAGCAAGCGCAGGATGTTGAAGGTGGGAATGCGGATCAAGCAAGCACGATTTCGATGATGAGAGGACAGATGGAGCGATCTCGACTTGGTATGTTATGAAAATAAAGTCTTCTGACTTACTTGAATGGCATTAGTTGAACTCTTAATGAATCTTACCAGTGTTCATCGATCAAATTGGAAAATATGTCTAGTGAATTTTTAAAGCTGCTTCTTTGTTGAACGTTTGCTGTTTACTGTCTGTGTTTTGCAATTTCTGTTAGTGGTTTGTGCGTTATGAACAAGTTAAGTCCTGTTAATGGCGGCTGTTGTGTTACTCAGTTCATGCCATGCTAACACAATGGTTAAAGAGTCTAATCATAGCCCTGAACAAGACCAGCTTGAATGATGAGTTTCAATGACCAAACCTTTTATATGTACTTAGAGAATGCTATAAAATGTTCAGTTACAGTTTCATGAATACATACCTACATATATCAATCCGTGCTTATTTTGATACATACGTACGTTTATAACTGAAAGTGAACATTTATATAGAGCCACTTCAAGAGAAACTAAATTGAGAAGATCTCTGTGCTAGCGTAAACAATGTTAAAATGTCAGTAGGAGCACGAACATATGCATACGTACTAGTTATTCATTGGCCTCGGTTTTCAGTGATGGAGATGCATTTGGGCTGCTGTCACTCACTCCTGGACTTGGTGAATCGTTGACCGCTTTCATGCTTACAAATGGAAAGGGCTTCAATGCCATTCTGTGCTTAATCTTATTGGGCAGCAACTGATTGACTGACCTGTGTGTATGCATCTGAGTTTATGCGTGTCAGAACATCTACTAGTTTTTAGGTATGGCTATCGGTGTAGGTGCTTTGAGATGGAAAGCCTGTCTTGTCAGTTTTGCAGCATTTCTGCATGTATTACAAAGCGTGGACTTGAGCCGAGAAGCAAGAACGGATCATGAAGTTGTAGACTGCTTGCATTAGGTGTTAAATTGCATTGTTGTTCACAACTTCTGCTGCAGGGCATTAAATTAAATGTCGTTAGTGCGCATTAACAGTTGTCATTGTGTTTCATTGTTTACCTTATGATACCGCCTCCCAACAGTCACTTTCGCTGTGACCATTTCAAATTGTCGTCCTATGTGTGTGCATTTTTTTATTCCTTCATATTTGTATCCAATAATGCTGGTGTTCTGAAGTATACCTGTGAGAGTGAGTCCCGATTATGAAAAACATGTTACTCTGTCTTAAAATTTGAATTTTTTAAATGTAAATTAAGAAGGTATGGCTATTTAAGGCATCGATCTGTAAAATTTCTCCAGTCTGTTGTTAATTTCATGCATGTGGTCGGTTTAAAATGCCTGTATGCTTCTTTGAAATGGAAAGAGAGTGGGGCTTTTGGACTGCTGATGTGCAACAATATTAATTGTATTTATTGGAATCATACAATGTCAGCGACACCTATAGAATCCTAGTAAAATGAAGTTTTTGAAAATATGGGCATGGATGATGCTTTGTTCATATGTGTAAATCTATCTGCTTCCCTTCTGAGCTTGATATAATTTGCCAAATGATGCCCGTTTCAGTTGCCATAGCTAGGTACAATTGTCTGTCTGTTGCATAGATGTTTTGTTTGTAATATTCATGGTGGCTGTTTAGCTAGGTAAGTGTCGAATCAATATCGACTTCTGTAGACAGTACTATGGCTTATAGCAAATTTTGATGTTAGGTTGATCATGTTAACCAAGAGATATAAGAGTTGCAAGGAATGAGCTGTCTACGGTTGTTGGTGTTGTTTGATGATGATATTTGTGTTCGTACCACTTGTTTACCCTCAGCTCTTGTACATTCTTTGGTGACTGCCATGTAATATGTGACTCAGCCTTCAACTCTCTGGAGGGGGGTGGGGTGATTCTAATTGAGCAGTAGGACAGATGGGCACCTTGCAGGCTGCCATACAGTTAAATTCAACTCCTGTTAAGCTTGCTATCATTTGTTACTACAATATCATGTAATCTTACCGCGTACTTGCCAGTTTCAATTAATAAAGTTTGAATTAATAGACGAATATTATTATTATTATGTTGGAAGTTAATTTCTAACTGTTGGTGTTTTCTATGCTAAGTAGAAAGGTTTTCCCTGTAAAATTCTTCTGGTTGCTTGAACTTAGCTGTAATACTTTCTCGGATTATGTCATATCCACAACTTGAGTTATCCATAACAGATCTCTGATTATCTGCTAAGAGACGGGGAGGATCGAACTACCTTTTCACTGTAAAGTTCTGCTTACTGGTAGTTTTTCTAAGGTCTGTCTCATTCTCTGAAGTTGAATGGGTGTTGACTTTATTTGAATGATGCTAAAGAAATTATTAGATAAGACAGTTTGGATCTCTCTATTCTGATTTAGAAAGACATTTGTTCCTGTAATATGGATTTTCACAGTGTAATGCTGAATTTTGCTTTGGTTGTGTGTTTACTGGAGTTAAGTGTGTGACAGTATATGGCAAAAACTAGAGTCGGCCTGTTTCTGCCTTTGTTCTGTCAGTATCTAGAAACCATTTCATCTGTATTCTTGTATCGGGTCGTGTGTTGCTGTTGAGTCCAGAGGAATCGAACGGTTGAACAATTTCTTTCTTTTGAAGTACGGTGCTGTTGAAGTCCTAGAACAATGCTGAGGTTGAAGTAAATGTCACCCCAGTTTAGTGCTAATCATAATCTTTAAATTTTATAATTGAATTGAGATTGATAGAAATTCATTGATTACAATTGGAGTATTATTATCAGACAATGGAAATCGGTGTCGATGCATCAAGTCGTGTATAGATATTTTAATTATTCATTCATTTACAAGTTTGAGTCTCAGGTTTTCGTGTACAACAGATATCACACAGCCAGAGCAATAGATCTCTTAGCTATGGTGCAGGGCGGAATTTAATCTCGGTTCCAAGTGGCTTTAACTCACCCATCAGTCACATGCTGATTGTAAAAGAGATTCAAAGACCTTCTTATTCAATGTCTGGTGTTTATTGTTGCGTCATAAGGTGATTTATCTCGATTTATCCCTGGATTCATGTGTGTGAAAATGTTGCAGCTAAGTAAGGTTGCATTTGGGATAGAAATTCTGGTTAGTTTGATTTTTTACAAATTGACTGTTGAAGTCTTGTTTATTTCTTTCTGCCATCGCATGTGAAAGGAATGTGTAGCCTGTGTATTTATCTCAAACAGGTATGAAAGAGTCAGGCGTAAGACTGGATGCTTTTATATGGTTGTCATAGGTGAATGAAGTGTGTTTGTCCGATGCCATGCACTGAGCTGTGCGTTACACGTGTAATGACTGAAATTGAGCATTCGTTCTGTTTGTGGATGAGTTTTTTCTGAACATACCTGAAACGGCTTTGCCTTGCATGTATATTTAGTTGCTGCTTTTGTTTTGTGTTAGCTTTTTTGTGAAATGGGCCAAGCCGAATCGTCAATAGTTTGTCTGTAGCGAGGAGAGGTCTGGGTGCACTCATTGCAGCTCTGCCGTGGTAAACGTCTTGCACTAAATGCACAGCTGACGTGAATTGTCAGATGCAAGTTCTAACTAGGATTAAGCCATAACTTGCATCTTCAAAATAAATGCACGTGGCTTGGTTCCTATTTTGTTGTTGTCTCGTTCAGTTTGCTTAAACTTTGAAATAGATTGAGGGCGTGCAGAGGTAAATTTATCACATGAAACTTGTTAATCCGGTGTATGAGAATGCTTTTACGGACGTCTTCACGGACGACCGTCACAGAAATCGATCGATGTTTTTGTTTACAGTGCAATGTTGCCTGGACCTTGCTTTGTTTGTTTTCTGGGCATTTAGGGCTTGACAGTTTCTCCTGCATTTCTTTATATAGGCTGTGGGCAATGTAGAATCGGTGGTGAAATTCTTTGAAAGCTGGTGATATGATAACCGGTTGTAGTTGTTGAATTTGTGTCTCTTAAAGTTGTAGGAATGTTTGCTTGTGATGACCAGCTTGCTGGCAGACAAACAGGCTGATAGGACATACTGACCAAGATAGGTAGAGAAGTTCTCTCTGGATGAACCTGACTGACCAACCGAGTGACCAACTGATTTACTGAGTGACCAGCTGACTGACTGACCAAATAACTGACTGATAAACCAAATGACAATCAAAATGACTGCCGTCCAACCATCTGACTGACTGACAAGCCATATGACTGATCAACTGATTGTCCACTCAAGTGACATAGTTAATGACGGGCAAAATAAAGGGTCATCTGAAACAGAGAAAGGAAGATAATGCCAGCAGACATTGTCTAATAGTAACGATTTAAAGAAAGCTTGTCTAGGGAGCATTTGTGTCTGAGTTGAGTTTTCCGTTTGGTCGTGTACGTGCACTGTGCTGTATAGGCTTGATTATTGTATGTGCTAGTAATTCCTGCACTTTGTGACGCTTGTTTTTTTAGTAATCGTTTAGACGTGTGTAGCGTAGATTTGTCACATAGCCTTGCCTTGTACTAGCGGATTTGGGTAAGCTGATGGTTCTACTGTTTGCTTTGCTTAGGCCGATTGGATCCCATAGTTAATTTGCGTATCATCTGAGGGATGTTCTTTTCTGCTTATTCGCTGTGAATTAGGGATTCTTAATAATAATCTTCGTTTAATTTTGTGTGGAGTTTCTGCAAAATATACTGCCTATGTTTACATTCTTCCGTGATTGATTTGAATTGCCCAAGCCTCTGTACTTTTTGGCCGTGCTGGAGTCGGAAGTGCCTCATAGTAGTCCCCTTGAAGGGGTGCTATATAAATTTATTAATGAATGAATGTAAGGTTGCCTCTGACAGTCACATTTGTTGGCTCCACACTGGACCAATAGCTGGCCAGCAGTTCCCATCAGTGGGCCAGCTATGGGCCCAAGGGCCATTGCTGTGTGGAATGGGAACCTATGTGTGTGTGTGTGTGTATGTATATACCTCTTGCATCTTATGCATTCCATCTCAGGTTGAGGAACATCTGAATATCGGATTGCATGGTCTCACTGCTGTATTTAGCGTTTGAGACTCCTAGCATTGCGCCATCACGATTTCCATTTAAGGTGGCTGTTGTTTGTCTTGGGTTTAACAAACATTGCATTCCTTCCTGTTTTGGTGAATTGCTGCAGCCATGAACTTTCATCTGTGCACGGATTTTGTTCAATTCATCAGTCAGTTTGTATTCAATTTGAGTGTCAGATAACAATCTGTTTATAATAACAAATTAGGGTTAGAAGATGACCGGAGTGTTTAGCCAACCCTCAGAGGCAGCTGATTATCTATCCACTTGAGTTTCTTAGTCCTGGAATATGAAGACACATGGTTAGCACTCTCCTCTTGCTTGCTATCTGATCTTCCCATGGAAAGTGCAGTCAATTTGCCTGTTCTGTAGCCAAGTTCATTGCATTGCTCCAGTGCAACAGAAATATGGAAATATTAGTTCTGCATTGAGTTAGTGAAAAGATTGTAAACAGCCGATCAGACATACATGGATGAGCTCTGAGATCTTCAACTAACGCATCTTTGCAACTGTAACAACTCACAATTTACGTTGGATATCTGCCCAAACGCTTGAATACCACCGATTCAACGAACTGCAGCATTTAAGACAAATAGCTAGCTTATGGGAGTAAGCCCTGCAATGCATAGATGGCTTTTTTTATCAATCCTACACCCAGTGGTTAACTTCATCCAGGTTTTCCCCAGCGGATCTGAGATCCGGCACCTTGGATTTGAAGTTCACCACCTGAACTATGAGATCCACCACCGAAAAGAGGTTACCTATCATCTAAATGTGTGTTTGGTTATAGTAATCGACCGTTTGCATCTTTTTTTCACAAATGTTATGTTTTGTCTGAATATCGGTTAAAGATTCGCCAGATCTTTTCTGGTTTTAGATGTGCAGAATTTTTAGATACACCACCTCTGGATGAGCAATTTAACTACTGCCTACAGTATATAAGATTGCATCTGAGTTGTAGCGGAAGGCATAGGTCGTGTTCAAGTGTCATTATCCACCTCAGGTAGTACCCTAGTCTAAAAGCTACGGCCAAAGTTCTCACTGACCTGCTTCGTACTGTACGCGACATTCGTGCATCCCATGGTGCTTCTGTTTTTTTAGATTTTATTCAGTGTTGTTTCTGCTATCACTTGTTGCTTTTTCTCATTTAAACGGAGAATTATTTGAGAACTTCTAAAGATTTACCTGATTTCCTCCAAATATTCCGTGAAACAGAAGTTGCATTTTGTGAATAATTAAGGAAGAGGTGTTTAATAAGTACTGTTTGTGCATTTTTGGTCTTTTTGATGTCGAGTCAATGCCAGCATGAGTTGATACCAGCATAAGTTGATACCAGCATAAATTGATACCAGCATAAGTTGATACCAGCTTAAGTTGATACCGGCACAAGTTGATACTGGTAGTTTCAAAGTGACAGTTTCTTGTAATTGGATTGCAGTGGATGAGTTAGCCTCTCAGCTTTCACATCAGGACCACATTTCTGAAGAGTTTCTGTAAAGGTGTGCAGTCATGTTACCTGTTTTTGTATTTAAGAATGTGTCAAAGAATGAATGTCTTAAGACCGTTTTTGTATTAAAAAAGACAGCACCATGCTGCAGTTACTGTGGAAGTTTTTCATTGATTGGTAGCTGGTAATGTTCTCATGTCTTTGCTATGGTATTTGCTAAATGAGCGGCATAATGGTCGTCATTAGGCTGCAGCTGGTTACAGTTATATTGTACTAATTTTGCGGAATGGACTTCAACGTGAAACTATATGGTTAACAGTTGTTTGAGTGACTCATTAGGTAAATCAGTACTTGCTCAGAAAAGTTCTCTTCCATCTTGTGTCAAAAATTATTTATTACTAGCCACTGAATAGATGTAATTTATGTTTTTCGGTCGACATTCGTGCTATCAGTATTTAAGTTAGCTGATACGTGCAGATCACTGTGGCAGCAGCTTGGTTCAGTTTTGGTCACATTGTTTAAGGTATGTCTAACTTATGGTCTCCATTGTACACTGATACTTGTGACCACTTCATGGATTGATCCTCAGTGGTGTATTGTGGTGTCCGTTTGTATCCATGTCCAATACAGTCGTCTTCTATGAGGACTAAACTCATTAGCATTTAATGTGTTCTCTGCGTGAAGAACAGCTTAAGAGTTATTGATTCTTTTTTACTTTCTGTTGAAGGAGTGGACTTGTTTCTGAGGGTTGCACTACGAGGCATTACATTTGTTTCTGTGAACTAAAACAGTGCCAGAACATTTGTCAGGGTAATAGGAGAATTGACTAACCAAAATTCAGCCGTACTGTTTCTTCCAATGGGAATCTGAATTCTGTAAGGTTTTGTGTGTTGTGTGGAAGTAGCAAAAACTTTGTCGTGTGATAAAAATAACAACATTTTAACATGTAAGTTTGTTGGTATTTCTAATGAAACTCGTTAATAAAGTCATCTTTTCCTGACACGGTTTAGTACAGCATAAAGATAAATTGATCTGTTTTTGTGATTACCATGCACACAGTTTGTTAAACATTCATGTCTGAGAAAGTGTTATAACATGTGCGTTGTTTTACACCATAACGACGAGCAGTCAAGCATGTACTAAAAGTGACTAGGAAACCAATGCAGCTCATCGTTAAATTTTTACTCATCACATCTGACCATTATGCGTGGCAACTTGATTTGGATTATAGTTTTCGGTTTGATGTTGCTTCTTAATCTGTCAGAAGCAATTTAAATTATGATAATCAAGGCAATTGTTTGAAAAGACAAAGTCGGGACTGGATGAGCTTCAGAATCTTCTGCCACAGCGTATGCCAATTTGTAATGCAAGAACCAATCCGTAAACCAATGACTAAATTATTGTTGTTACTGTACATAGTTTAACTCATTGAGAAGTTCAGAGGTCAACGTGGAAAGTCTAGTGTTTCGTAGTTGCATGTTCCTAATTATGGAGTTTTTCTTGATAAATTGAACTGTACCTAGTTTGGCGTAGTGTGATGTTCTTAAGTGTGGTTGGCATATGAAAAGTTTCAGATGCCTGACCAAAAATAATTCTGTGTATAAATTTACGGTTTACCTGAATAATGTTTATGTCAAGAGACTTTCCTCAGGCCTTGATGTCTTTAGTGGGAGCATTAGAGTTCGGCTAGTTCACTAAATACTCAGATCCAGTACACTTCTTTTTTTGCCGAGTCAGAATAATGTGCTATTAATGTCGTGGTCTTTTGTTTCTGTTTTCTTGGATTTTATGTACTACATTTTAGAAGTGTAAGTTAAGTTTACAGATATTCTATGAGTGATTTGCTGGCAGTTGCATTTCCTCTGAAGTGGTTTTGCTAGACAGAATTGTTTCAGTTTCATCTCGCCTTTATACAGCTAGTGCCACGTGAGCATTCGTGTGCATAGGAGGGCTGCTGTATGAGGGTTGGGTTGAAAATCGCTGTAGTAATATGCAAAGTAGAAAAAGAGTGTAGTTATTCAGAGTTATTCAAGCACTTGATCGACAAAGTTATCAAAAACATTCTTTGAATAACTGAAATTTGGTGTTGATTCTGCTATCATTTGATGTCCTACTTGTTTGGTTCAATTCTGTACAACCACGTATAATTCGTGGGCAACAGACAGTCATGTATAATACTGCTTGGAATAATTGTGATTAAACAGAAAGATTGTCTTTATGAATGGAAACAGTTGATTGGTTGTGAAAAATAGAGTGATTCATGGGATTGTGGTCCAACAGTTGCTGTGTGATCTCACCACGGTTTAGAATATAGAATATTCTAGGTCATTCTTATGCCTCTTGCCGGTTTTGGATTACTCTTTCAAAGGCTACTGTAGAATGTAATTGTAAATGTATTCACATCTGGGTTGATGTGACGTCTTTTCTTTTCGAATAATTGGTCGTTGTTGCCAAACTGATGTGTCAGAAACTTAACCGTTGTGGCAACATCGACTCTTTTCCAGAATGATTTCACTTACTGGTTATGCATGAATTAATTTTGGACTGATGAACTAAGGACATAAAGCTTGAGTGAAATGCAATTTTAAATTTCATGAAGTAGTTCCCGTTACCTTTCTGTGACGTGAAATGTTTTCTTCGGTGTGTGAATCTGTACGTAAATCTTTTCGAAATTCAGCTAAGTCTCTAATTGCAAGAAGTCAAGGGCTTATTTTTTGTAAATTTTTCATGGTCATTAAAATCTCTTTAAGAAATTCAACGTGGCCAGCATGTTTTATAGGCACTGCTTTGGTAGCTTGCATTTGTGTAGTCACCGTACTGAGCGTTGAAGCAAACTATAGCAATAGAAGAATGTGCATACTATTTTCTTGTTCAGTCGCCAAGTTTGAGTATGTTAATTTGTGAATGCTGCTCATTGTGTAAACCTGTGGTTTGGAGTTAAAGGGTTAACATCTCTCGAAGAGACCATTTTTCAGATAAAGAATGCGCTGCTGTGCCCAGTAACTATGAAGATACTATTTTCTGTGCTGTGTCGGTTATTGGTATTCTCGAAATAGAGTTGTTGCCTTCGGTGCACATCATGTATACAATTACTTCCGCAGTGCATTATGTAGGGGCTATGTGCATGTGTGTGCTTGTGTGCATTATAAACGGATTTGTGTACAAAACTTTATAGCTTGTAGGCCTAAACCTTTGATGCTAACTTTATTGGTGCAGTCGATCGAAAGGCATTCGTTTGTCTCGATGCTAGTGACTTCAGTCGTAACGAAATAGGTCCAGATGTGTTTACGTGTTATGTGACAGTCAATGCCTTACGAGACATTAAACTCGTCAACTATATTTTCTTGACTCGTCGGTTGCGTTGGATTTTTTCATTCGTACATGTCACGGATAGACAGCAGTAGTCTGAGCAGAAGGTAGTGTTCTGTCTGTCTGTCTGTCTGTCTGTCTGTCTGTCTGTCTGTCTGTCTGTCTGTCTGTCTGTCTGTCTGTCTGTCTGTCTGTCTGTCTGTCTGTCTGTCTGTCTGTCTGTCTGTCTGTCTGTCTGTCTGTCTGTCTGTCTGTCTGTCTGTCTGTCTGTCTGTCTGTCTGTCTGTCTGTCTGTCTGTCTGCAGGGTGGCCACAACTCTGGAAAACAGGGAAATCAGGGAAAACTCAGGGAATTTCTTAACTCTGGAAAACTCAGGGAAAACTCAGGGAATTCCTCCAGAACTCAGGGAATTTGTTCAGATCAATTATTTAACGCTTGTTTTGGCGTGATTTCTTTGTGCAAGAGATTAGGAGGTCTATGATTGTTTAGGAGCAGATTGTGAATATAACATTGCTGATGGTCTTGCTAAAACTTTCGACAGAGATAGTAGCATTGCTCATTACAACATGTCCCGGTGTCTTATTATTTAATTGTCTGTGCAGCCTCTTAATATGGTTTATCGAGAAAGAGGTAATCGCTGGTGCAGACTCAATCTCAAAGTTGACGAAAGTAAAGGTGGATGCAAAAGAAAATTGGTGTTTGTACAATGTACAAGGATGTTGGTCTTGGTGTTGCAACAAAGACTGAATTAACAGAGTGCATGGTGTCAGATTGCAAGAAACTTACATTTCATATGGATTGCATCCTATTTCTGTCTGCAATGAGTTCAAGAATAGTGGTGGCAGTGTCAATGAACACAACTTTGCTGGTCTCGTTGAAAGTCTGTACAAGTCATGGAATATTCTCTCTACTAATATGGCGAAAATGCAATATTCCGCCCTTTGAAAATTAGCACAGAGCGATGAATCCTTCATTTGGGAATTTCAGCACACCCACCACCAGACTTGAATTCTACTTCAAGTATCTAGACAATTGAACTGAATATGCAGACATTTTGGTGGGTCATCAAATTGATTCCAGTGTTGTCACATGGCAGAGTGGCAGTAGAGAATGGCTTCAGTGTGAATGGTGACATGATGGTAGAAAATCTTCACGAAACATCTCTAGTTGCTTAGCGAATGGTTTTGATTCCATCAACAATGCTGGTGGTGTCATGGAAGTAGCTATTGACAAACTAATTCTACAAACTACAATATATACTTGGTACTGAGACCTCGATATGAAGAAGTAACACCTGCAAGTAAAGCTGCAAAAGGCGAGAGATGATGCAAAATCTGCTTCGAAGAGGAAGATAGCTGCTAAAATCAAAGATCTCAAAGCGAAGAAAGCCAAGCGGACTGGAGAGGCAGTGCTGTGTTAAGCCTTGAGCATGAGATGAAGGAGCTAAAGAAACTGAACTAGTCTACATTGGGGCAAAGTAATTTCAGTTAGGTGCATTCACAGTATGTATTATTCATTCAGGGGTTTATTATAGCACCTCTTCAAGGGGTCTACTGAGAGGTGCTCCCAACTCCAGCCATTGGTATTAAGTTTCTGACTTGCACTCTAGGGATTGCATTTGCATCTGTAAAGGTGCGTGAACATAGTAATGTTCCGATATTTTTGTTTTTACTAATTGATCTGAACTATTATGAGGAAAACAATATAAAAAAAGGCAAGGAAATTTGCAACTAAGGGGAGGAGCCCGCTCAAAATTTGTTAACTTTTAATCTTTAGGGCAATATAATAGGAAAGCGATTAAAAGGTACTCTGGAAAATTCAAAAAATGACTCTGGAAAACCTGGAAAACTCAGGGAATTTTGAAATCATATTTCTGTGGCCACCCTGGTCTGTCTGTCTGTCTGTCTGTCTGTCTGTCTGTCTGTCTGTCTGTCTGTCTGTCCTGGTCATGCGTATTAAGTGACGTGATGCGTAACTGTCGTAGGCCTACTGTGACCTTTTCCACCTCCAAGTCCCTGTTCATATGACAATCTGTCTCTTTCCCCACTGTCTCCCTCGCTTCGTCAACATCTGCCTCTCCTGTTTCCCAATTCCTGCCCCTTCTTTCTCACTGCATTCTTGACAATTGTCTGTCATCACCTCTCATTTTCTGGGAAGCGAGAGATGAGACAACAGCTGAGCTAGTAACGGCGCTTAAAAAGTGCAGATTGGATTAAGAACAGAAGGAACTATTCTCTGACAGCGCAAACAAAATTCAATCTCACACAGGGCAACCATCCATTAATAACAATGTGTATGGCTCCGAGGCTAAACATTAATTATAGGCCTACTCTGTATGTCTGATTAAAACCACCGGGTTTCGGGCTATACAGAGGCACGGATGTGATCTACAAGCATGCCCACATGGAGCCTATGTAAAACCCATATTCACATATTGGACCCATATACATGTAGAGCCTTATATTATATACATGGAAGTGCTGGCAGGGTGATAATTTAGTATAGGCCTACACGCGGGCGTTTACACAACACACGTTGGCTGATTGACCATTGGCCCATCGGATTGGGCCTCATTGGGGTATGTGATTCAGAGGTCACTGCAGACCCAGGCACCCGTGGGACCTTTGAAGGGGTCCAGCGGTCTCGCTTTAGTTCAGACAGGTGTTCGCTTTAGAGTCCATCAAGGTAATTTGCTGCGTGCCCTCTGGTGACTGTCCACGCCCATCCTTAACTAATTACACTGCGGTGTAGCAATGGTCTACCATGTTATAGGCCTATATAGGCGTCCACCGTGTCCTATTGATTTCTGTGATACACCATCGGGCCATCGTAGTAAAAAAAGTTCCAATGTTTCATATAGAGCAAGGTAGGGCGCTTTTGCTCCTTTCTGTGGGTCTATTAGGCCTATAGCCTTCGTATGATAGGCCTATATAAGTAAGTAAGTAAGTAAGAATGTTCTTTATTAAACGCAAGCAAACGCTCAGCGCTTTACATACAAAGTCAGAAATAATTTATGTACACAGAAAACGATAATTAGAGGAAAATTAAGTCAACTACAAAACATATGTCTAACTGTACAACATCCTAGCTAAGAAGCCACGCCTGGTAAGGGAATCAAATCTAGGGAGAACACGGTTATGTGAGCGTGGGCGCAGGTCATGACCAGTGCAATTGACAGGGGGAGAAGGTCGTGGAGGATGTGGCTAGTATTTGTTAAGATGTTTCTAAAGAGGTCCATATCAGCTTTTTGCAAAGCTCCTCAAAGGTGGGGAAAGATTTAGGTAGGAAACCAAGGCGTACCAACTTGCGGACCAGCGCTCAGAGAGTCAAGTTCCTGCTTACTGGCGAAGCCCCACCATACTTGGGAACAGTAGCATGCGGTTGATAGTGGTAGCCCTGACCACATCATGAAGCCTGACCCCCGAAAGCCCATGTGAGATCAAAATACGATGGGCATAAAGAGATTGCTTGGCCCGAATGCAAAGTCTTTGAACATACGGGGAAAAACCGAACTTTTCGGTAATCTCAATGCCCAGTATATTCAATGACACTACCCTTTTAATGCCAGGCAGGACTGGAGGGGCCTGTATAAGATTCACTTCTAGGCTTGCGAGCCGGCAATGGTCTTATTAGGTCCTGGAGGCGTATATACGGTACAGTGGCAAATTTTAGGGGTGCCCTCCCCGGGCCTTTGGTGGTGGTCTTCCCCGCGGTCGCTTGCCGATTTTGGCCGGGTATCTTTGCCCGTGCGCTGCCGTCCCCTTCCCCGTAGGCCATGTTCTGCTAGGCTTTGCTCCATAGGCTTTGCTCCTCTGCGCTTGCTCCCTGCTAGCCCTTGCTCCTCTGCGCTTGCTCCATAGGCTCCGCCCCTTAGCGCTTGCTCCATAGGCGTTGCTCCCTGCTAGGCCTTGCTCCACTGCGCTTGCTCCATGCGCTTGCTCCATAGGCTCCGCCCCTTAGCGCTTGCTCCATAGCGCTTGCTCCACTGCTCCTCTGCCTTGCTCCATTGCTTGCTCCATAGGCGTTGCTCCTAGGCCTTGCTACTGCGCTTGGCTCCGCCCCTTAGCGCTTGCTCCATAGCCCTTGCTCCCTGTGGCGCTCTGCCTACGGGGTGCTATAAATAGACAGACCGTGGCTGCTGCCCTTGCTCCATGCTCTGCCCTGCTGCAGTGCTAGGCCTTGCTCCACTATAGCGCTTGCTCCATAGGCCCTTCCTTTGCTCCATAGCCCTTGCTCCATAGGCTGCTAGCTTGCTAGTCTAGGCCTTGCTCCACTGCGGTGCTATAAATAGAGCTCCGAGCCCTTGCTCCGTGCTAGGCTAGGAGGGTCTATAAATAGACAGACCGTGTATAGGCAAAAAGGCAGAAAGGTAGATACGTTGATAGAGATAGAGAGAGATCTGCTCTGACTTGGTGAACGACGACGTGTGGTGTTGGTCTTGACTTTGATGGTGATCTTTGTCGATTTGAGCTGTGTGCTCTCGCTACGTCTTCTGAATATATACTTTGATGAAAACCTAGAGCTGACTTGGTTGATTGATTTGAGAGGCCGTCTTCGGGGAAATCCAAGACGTTCGCAATACTCCGGACGCCGGACTTGCGCTCCTTCGAGCGACACGCGGCATTGCAGTCCCTCCTAGCGACACTCTACGCCTGATAGAAGGGGTGTTTCGCTTCAGTGGTACCAGACGAAGTGGGGTGATACTGCCGTTCCTGCCAGTCGACGACCGAGAATCAACCGAGGATGCAGATGGGAGACGAGGAAGATACCATTCCCTACGCCGCTTGGGACCTGGCCGATCTGCCGACGAAGATTTCCACGCCAGCTGCGAGGCGGATGGCCGCGATAGGTACGAAACCGGACAGAAGCCGTTTCCTGGAAGATCTCGCCTTCCCGATGCCAGGTCAGATCCGCACGCCTGCCGAGACGTCGACGCCAGCCGCGAGGAGAGAGACGATGGAGAGGCCGCCGGACCGAAGCCGCCTGTTGGCCGAGATCGACTTCGAGGACCCAGGGCAGGTGAGATCGAGCTTCCGCGAAGACAGGGAAGAAGAGATGACCGTGAAACCAGAGAGAACGAGCTTCCGAGGAAAGACGGGCGAATCGACGACGGAAAAGACGAAATTGAAACCGAATTTCCGCGAAGAGACTGAAAGATCGGACGCACCGGGGAATTCGACGCCGAATCTGCTAGAAAATGTCAGTGACTTGCTGCGAAACCGCCCGACACCGATGAAACCAGGCAAGTTCGATGGGACGGGGTCGCTGGAGTCATTCTTGGTCCAGTTTGAAGTCTGTGCGAGGCATAACAAGTGGACGGCCTCAGACAAGATCGATTACCTGCGATGCTCACTAGAGAAAGCCGCGACACAGCTTCTCTGGGACTTCGGCGCTCAACCGAGCGTAACTTATGAGGAACTCACCGAACGCCTCCGGCAGAGATACGGGACGGAAGGCCAGGCAGAAACCTTCCGTGCTCAGCTGTACTACCGACGTCAACGCCCGGAAGAAAACCTGAGCGACCTGCTGCATGAGATCCGACGACTTGTTGTCCTAGCCTACCCGGTGCCCTCCAACGAGACGACGCAGATCATCGCGAAGGACGCCTTCCTGGAAGCCATGAGAGACCGGGAGCTCTCGCTCAAAGTACGCGAGCGAGAACCAAAGAATTTGGACGAGGCATACCGGACAGCGCTGCGTCTGGAGGCCTATCAGCGGACGAACGACCCCGACGATCGCCGCAGACAGCCGAATCGAGTACGAGGGACGCAGGAAAATGACCTGAGCGCCCTGCTTCAGGCGCAAATGGACAGATTTCTGGCGACGCAGAAGGACGAACAACGCCGATTTCAGCGAGAAATGGAGAACAGAATTGACCAGCAATTCCGCGAACTCCGCCAAGAAAATCTGACGCCGGAAGAATCGACTCGCAACGCCCGGCCTGAACGAGACCGAGCGAGCCCTCCGGAGAATCAGCGACGAACGACGGCCTGCTACAACTGTGGACGAGCCGGTCACATCGCCCGGAACTGCCGACAAGCTCGCCGATACCAGAATCGCCAGAACGAGACCGCGATGACCGAACCCGATGCTTCGACGCCACCGGACCCGGTGGTCATGAACCATACGACGCGCCCGATGTTGCCGAACCGTGCTACGAACAACGCAGTCTACATCCGCGGAGAGATCAACGGACGACCGCAGCTATGCCTGATCGACACTGGATCGGAAGTCAGCCTGGTGCCTTCATCTACTGTCGACGGGTTAGAACTTCGTTCTTGCAATCGCTTTTTGATGGCTGCTAATGGGTCTGAGATACGTGTCCTGGGTGAGGTGCGGGTGCCCATTAAGATATTTAAGGATTTTTATATCCAGACTTCGTTTTTAGTGTCCGACCAAATTTCTGAGCCCATGTTAGGCATGGACTGGTTACGTGAACATCGCTGCCGCTTAGGATTTGGTATGGGATCTTTATTTGTGAGACGCAAGCGTATTTCGCTGGTAAGGGGCAATGGATCCATATGGTGCCGGCGCGTGATCGTCGCCGAGGAGGTGTTGGTGTCGCCTAAGTCCCAGCGGGATATACCAGTTAAGACCATGTATGGGGATTTAACGACTGTAGCGCCAGCCTGGATAACGGAGGCTAGAGAAATCCAACCTGGAGTTCATCTTGCCCGCGTAGTTGTCGGTGACTACGCAGAT
Organism: Aporrectodea caliginosa; assembly: GCA_020284085.1. Lineage (NCBI taxonomy): Eukaryota > Metazoa > Annelida > Clitellata > Crassiclitellata > Lumbricidae > Aporrectodea > Aporrectodea caliginosa. The sequence continues at coordinate 1,236,232 of JACEVL010000078.1, forward strand.
ACCCGGGTTAGGGTGGTAAATTTGAGCGAAGACCCAGTCCGGTTGCCCAAGGATCGCCCCTTAGGAGAATTGCATCCGGTGCAAGTAGAATTGACTAAGATAAACTGTGAGGATAAGGAAGCGGCTGGCCAAGCTTCGCCTAGTGAACAGTTACTCTCGGATTTGCCCGAGGAAGTGCCGCCTGAGATTAGGGAACGCTTAGGGGCTTTGCTCATTGAATATGGCGATGATTTTTCTGCTACTGACCGGGATTTAGGGAAAACTTCGGTGTGTATGCATAAACGTGAGATAAACGATGCGCATCCTTTGCGACAGCCTTTACGCTGTCGAGCGCGCTGGTCTAAGATGGTTGTGAGCGGCCTATTATTCCACTTGCTTTTAGCGGGGATTTTGAGCGTATTCTTTTCAGCGGTCATGAGTTGTGTGGGCCCCCTGAGTTATAGAATCCTAGTGAGGTGTGGGTTTCGGTGCCTAATGCTGATTGACCGGGTTACGAATCCAAGGGGAAACCGGTTTAAGATATTCTGTAGACGCTTAGGAATTGATAAACAGGGAATATCAATACATTACTTTCATGGGAACAGGGTAATAGAGTGTTTCCCACGGGTTCAGTATGATAGGCAGAGGGAGGTAGTAAGCAGCCATCAAAGGGTGAGGGGAGAAGTTCTTGCCTTTGCTCATTTGTATAATGAGACTGACCAGGATGGCCGCTACGCGCTTCCGACCGGGCCTTTCATCGTGATCGAGCAGACTGGGCCCGTGAACTACCGTCTCCAAAAGACGAAGAACTCTAAGCCATTCGTCGCGCATGTGGACAAACTGCGACCGAGTTACACTGAAGGCTGCGACGACGTGGGAGGAGCTACCGCTCCTACCTCCGACGAGATGGACCGGAGAGACACATCGCCTCTTGCCGATGAGGGCGATGAGATGGACCGGCGGCCGAAGCGAGTGACCCGCCGACCGGCTCGCTACCGCTAGGGGTGTTGCACGCCTGCAACGCCGCCTTTGGTCGACGTAATCCTCCTGGGAAGACGCCGCCGATGGTCGCTACGCGCTTTACGACGAGCCTGTGCCTTTTCCTCCGAATACCTCCCTCGGGACCCCGCGTGGCCCGGTGAGTGTATGGACCCTTGAACTCGGAGATGGTGAACGATGAGACGGTTTTCTGCTGAATCTTTTTGGCTGAGGCCTCGGACACTGGTCTGACTCTGTGCGCCGTGAGAGACTTGGCTGTGCTGAACGTGTACTTTGAAGGACTTTTGATTGTTTTATTGCGTATTATGATGGGCCGTTGGCCATGCGTTTTTATGTTTTCAGGGACTCTGCGATTAGGCCTTAGATACTTTGCGGGCCATTGGCCGCTTGATTGACTTTTTAGTTGATTGTTTTCAGGAACGTTTTGGCCGTGGGCCGCGTAGCTTAGATGGCTGGATATCAGCCGCGGACATTTGTGACTTTGATATTTTAGGCAGAGACTTTTCGGGCCCGTTGGCCATTTTCTGTGTTTGGCTGGGACTTGGCCGCTTTGTGATTTGTTTTCCCGTCTGAGGGAATGGGGACATTCCCGATCGTAGAGGGGGGAGGTTGTGGCAAATTTTAGGGGTGCCCTCCCCGGGCCTTTGGTGGTGGTCTTCCCCCGCGGTCGCTTGCCGATTTTGGCCGGGTATCTTTGCCCGTGCGCTGCCGTCCCCTTCCCCGTAGGCCATGTTCTGCTAGGCTTTGCTCCATAGGCTTTGCTCCTCTGCGCTTGCTCCCTGCTAGCCCTTGCTCTTGCTCCACTGCGCTTGCTCCATAGGCTCCGCCCCCGCGCTTGGCCAGCCTTGCTGATCCATAGGCGTTGCTCCCTGCTAGGCCTTGCTCCACTGCGCTTGCTCCATAGGCTCCGCCCCTTAGCGCTTGCTCCATAGGCGTTGCTCCTGTCTAGGCCTTGCTCCACTGCGCTTGCTCCATAGGCTCCGCCCCTTAGCGCTTTGCTCCCTGGGTGCCCTCTAGGCCTTGCTCCTCTGCGCTTGCTCCATAGGCTCCGCCCCTTAGCGCTTGCTCCATAGGCGTTGCTCCTGTCTAGGCCTTCCCCGTAGGCCATGTTCTGCTAGGCTTGCTCCATAGCGCTTTGCTCCATCTGCGCTTGCTCCCTGCTAGCCCTTGCTCCTCTGCGCTTGCTCCATAGGCTCCGCCCCTTAGCGCTTGCTCCATAGGCTAGGCCTTGCTCCACTGCGCTTGCTCCATAGGCTCCGCCCCTTAGCGCTTGCTCCATAGGCGTTGCTCCTGTCTAGGCCTTGCTCCGTAGCCCTTGCTCCGTGCTAGGCTAGGAGGGTGCTATAAATAGACAGACCGTGTATAGGCAGAAAGGCAGAAAGGTAGATACGCTGATAGAGATAGAGAGATTCTGCTCTGACTTGGTGAACGACGACGTGTGGTGTTGGTCTTGACTTTGATGGTGATCTTTGTCGATTTGAGCTGTGTGCTCTCGCTACGTCTTCTGAATATATACTTTGATGAAAACCTAGAGCTGACTTGGTTGATTGATTTGAGAGGCCGTCTTCGGGGAAATCCAAGACGTTCGCAATACTCCGGACGCCGGACTTGCGCTCCTTCGAGCGACACGCGGCATTGCAGTCCCTCCTAGCGACACTCTACGCCTGATAGAAGGGGTGTTTCGCTTCATGGCAGGGGCCCTGAAATGTCTAAAACTTTGCTCAAACTGAAGAAACCTGTGGGTTTTGAGGGGCCCGGTTCTATGGCAAGGGCCCGGAAATGTAACTCAAACTGATAAAACCTGTGGGTTTAGGGGGCCCGGTTCTATGGCAAGGGCCCTGAAATGCTACAACTTTGCTCAAACTGATAAAACCTGTGGGTTTTGGCCCAATGCAGTCTCTATATGACGGATGCTTGATGAATCATGATACACAGGGCCACAGACGTAATACTGTATGTATGGTGTCTGCATATAGGTCACCCGATGTGTCATAGTATTTGACCCACAGTAGAAGCGAACACAGTTGCACACGAAGATACTTTCATTCGGATGAACAACAATAAAAATAGGGCAAGAGATTCTCCCCTCAGATCTACAACAACCGCATACCATGCATTTACCTCGGCTTTACCATCACTCATCTCCAGGGCTGAGGAATGCTGGAAATAATATCTGCCTTGTCTGGCTCTCTGTCTCTGTCTGTCTGTCTCTGTCGGTTTGTCTGTCTGTCTCTCTCTCTCTCTCTCTCTCTCTGTATTTCTGTCTCTCTCTCTCTCTCTCTCTCTCTCTCTCTCTGTCTCTCTCTCTCTCTCTCTCTCTCTCTCTCTCTCTCTCTCTCTCTGTATTTCTGTCTGTCTCTCTCACAAGTCTATCTATTGCGAAAGTAGTTATTCATGTTCAGAATACAGTCGCTAATGATGCTAATCCATTCGTTTACTTTTAAACAAAATAGCGATTTCAATTAAATTCTTCAATTTAATAGCTAGTTGATGAAGCTTTATAATAGAGAAACCGGTCTATTGAATCTCTGCCAGAAAAGCAAGACAGTAACGAATGTGACGGTGAAAATTGGACTGAAGAGGTTAGTTAGCACTACAGATAATTCTATTGGCAATGTTTTCAACGAAAACGATTTAGTAGCTCTGTCATTTAACATAGTCTCAGTTGTTCAGTCAAAGAATAAAGGCGCGAGCACAGTAACAGACGTTGGGCATCACTCCGCATCAGAATAATTTCGGTCTAGCTGTTAGTGCAAAGTTCAGTAATGCAGACAAATATCGATTTCTGACTGAATTCCATACTCCACCAGAATCATATGCGTAGCCCAGCAGTCCAGTACTTCGCAGTACGCACCCCTATGGTAAAAATACTAGCCACGCTACTGCTTGATAAAGGCTATCCTACTATTTCAGTTATTTAAGTCACAACTGTTGTGGTCATAATTATTATAGTTGAATAACTTTAATTTCAAAAAGACTGCTATCAGTATTATATTTGAGATTCATCAGCAGTCGGCCTAGAATAAATTAGGCTTATTGGTTTTCTGGCAGCCATAAAATCTTTAACTGGATGTAAATTTATGAATTGAAATTTGAGTTATTATCCAAATAAATAATACTTGAACTTACAACTGGATATAAGTTGTCATAATAAATAATTGATACCAAATTACCAATAGATTATATTATATTCCTTTAAGTTGACAAATTAGACGATGAATTACCATCAGAAATCTGGAGCTCAAAAAAGGAAAGAAAGATTAGCGAAAGTCAGGAATACAATCCTTCAGTCTTGGATTTTCAATTTTATCAAAAGCGAATGATGCAGCAAATCAAGCTGACAATATCATCGCTAGTAGTAATAGTAGTAGTAGGCTATTGGAGTTGATGATCATGGCACAGAGCGAGTTGTTGATGTAGTCTATGTAGACATTGCAAGTGACATATCCTCACCTCCTGAGATTGGACATCATAATCATAATGCGACAACTGTCACAAGTCAAGTTGACGTAGAGCCTGAAAATGGGTATGGAAGCAGTTTCATGCCTGCCTAGCAAGAAAATTAGACTTCGGTGCCGTGATCGAATTGTTTGCAAGCCGGAAAGCCCGCAAGCACATTTTTACTACATGTAGACTTAATAAGTACACTTAAGTAGTCATTTAGGCCTGCATTTATTTAGTATAATAGTATCTACTATACGGTAAATTTCTCTTGTAACTGTAAAAATTAAAATCATTTATCACATTCACATAGCCTAATGACATTTTCATGTTTTTGTAAATTTCTTTATAATTAGAGTCAGAGATGGATCTTTTAAAATTGATTTTTACATTTACTTTTACTATTATTAATATTACCATTATTATTATTCATTAAATGTAGTTTGATAGCCTTTTTACAGTCTTATATCAGATTCGGGCTTACAGATAAAATCGAAAAAACAAGGGGCCCTGATAGACTCTGAGAAGTGTCTGCCCCGGGGCCCGCCTTGGCTCTCATGCCCACCTACACTGCAAATCAAATATAACTTACGTCCTAGAATTCACAACTTTAACCTCCCAATCAATGATAAATGTAATTATATACCACGTATCTTGTTTAAAGATACATATTAATTAATTGTCCTATAATTATAATTACTTGTATATTTGTCTAGAATTATTAACGTTAGCCTGACTGTTTTAGCTAATTGTGTTACTTGTAACCTGTTGCGTTTTGTCAACTGGATTATTTTGAAATTAAAAGAATATTGATTGATTGATTGATCAAAGTCATTCGACCATGCATGAATCATCCTTATCAATGACCGAGGCTTGACTGCCCTGGATTAATTCAGAGGGCGCTTTAGGTGAATGACGACTTCATGAGTTGCCATTTTAATCTCATGATTAATAATCTCTGGCGCGGTTTTCGATCGTATCTGGATCAAAAATCCTTTTTATTTGGGTAATAATTGAGATGAATAATTGATTACTGGTTTTATTTTGATAGTTAATGTGTTTCCAGTGCGCGCAAAGTGACATATCTGCTTAGGACGATTGTGTAAGTGGCATTTGTGTTATAGTCACATGTATTCAGTAAGACATACTAGTCTTGACCCCGATAAAGACTCGATGACCTTTATCCCAAGAATGTTATATAAAAACATGTACTACAGTACTAATTAACACAACCATAAGAAGTAGCCATACTGTCAACTGTTATTGTTCACGTACAGCGTTTTGCCTGTTGTTTTGTGGAAATAAACGAATATACATACATACCGGTAGACGTAAATAATTATAGGATAAATCTTCTGCGGCGGAAAATAAGCTGGGGTCAGCCACAGGATTACTATTTTCGAAGACGGAAGCGCTTTGCGCATGCGCAACCCTTGGAGGGGAGTATGTATTATAATCGGCCTATTTCAATGGAAGAAGTTTAGCACTAATGGCGTCGTGAGGGTCGGTTAGGGTCAGGTTAAGCGTCGTGAGGGTCGGTTAGGGTCAGGGTTAGGGTTTGTGTTGTCATTAGAAAATCTTCAAAATCGGGACCCCTAAAGCGCAAGTTAAGCCCTTACCGAGTCGTCAATTTTAGATAAAATTTGCGGAAACAAAGCTCTTCCCGCCGCAGAAGTAAGTTTTTCTAGCATTGCGTGGCGTCATTTTCCATACGATATACTGCCTAGAAGCACCACGCATAATTATACTGGTTAAAAAAAAGAACAAAGCTCAGGAGAACCGTTATCCAGTCAATTTGTGTAGTATTTGTGCTGATGTTGTGGCGCCCGCACACATGAACTCGATTAGGCTCCCCTTCCTTGGCCCTGCACCTAGAGGATTTAATAGAATCTAACCTAGGAACTTCTATAGCGCCAATTTATTAATGCTCGAGGCTTCAGTCGATGGTCGCTAAAGTACTAAGCAAAACTGTTGTGCACCAAAATTCCATAGTGAATCAAAAGGGAAGAAAGCGTAGTTCTAAGGGAGTCAAAGAAGACACAGAAACAGCATACAGAGGAAATGAGTCCAGGAAATGAGTTTTTAGTTGAGCTCTGAAAGCCAGAATAGATATTGCAGAGTAAACTTTTGCAGAAAGAGAGTCCCATAAACTAGGGCCAGCAACAGAAAAGGTATTCCTGATTTTGAACTCTTGATCCACATTTGACAATGACAACTAGTGCTGGTTTTCATATTTTGTCCCTTCTGCACACTTTTATGTGGATGCCATGGCTGACACGTAAATATTGATTAGGTGATAATTCTGCTGACGAAACATTTTTGGTTGGAGCATGAAGTTGTTACCATTGCATGCAGGTCTGTCTCAGGCTAGCATGGTCTTTGTACACAGGGACCTAAAATGGCATGGCATCTATTCAAATGGACAGCTGTGCTGAAGTATCTGGCCTGATAAATTCGTATGATTGCTATAGAAATGTGTACATTTGTTTTTTTACATTTAATTACCACTTTTCCAGTGCCAATCACAGACATTTAAACCTCCTTTCACACTGACCCACAACATAGCTTTCGTGTGGCACTGAGCAGTTTAAGTCATTTACATTTGCGTCTCCCTATATTTGCCAACAATTCATTATCCAAAATGAATGAAAAGCAAATCCATTGATTCTGCCACTTACTTAACTTTCAGTTCTGAAGGTTGATGCATTACAAATATATTTATTTAAAGCGTTTACCATGCACTTAAGTCAGCAAGTCAAGAGGCTCTGTATTCAATGCAGTTCTACTGTGTAATTCTTAATTAGCCGTTGCATTTATGTGTAAGACTTCCAAGGGCCTCAGCTGTTTCAGTGCTTAACTACAGCTTTCGATCCTTCATGAGGCTTTGTTATGAACATGTAAATTACAAAAGTCATTAATGAAGCAGGTGTCATTGGGGATCCATGTACACTTCACTGCTTTCATGCCCCATACCCTCTGATTCGGGTTTTCATTCACTCCCAGCTTTCTCTTCCCTTCCTTTCCCTCTCATATATTTTTCCTAGGGTAGTTGTTCACTAAAGAAAGTTTTGGGAAGGTTCAAATTTCCATGTCTGTCTCCCAAACTATGGAGAAAGATAGTCGTTTGCCTTATTGAGAGCAGCTTGGTCCAATACCCACAGTCGGGCTAAATTTGTGACTTTGGCTAAGCATTGTTGAAATTTGGAATGTGAAACCACAATACATCAAATTTAACAAAACCTCTAGATATTGTAAAGCATAAAAGATTTTCGACTAGGTGTATAGAGGGGCTTGTTAAGTACTTGGTTGGTTCTGGGCTAAGCTTTGGCTGTAAAAATTTCACAGCATACCTTTGAAATTTCTTTATGAAATTTTACTTGTAAAGGGTAATTTGAGCATAAATGAATGGGGTTCCAAGAGGGGAACCCTAGCATGAACTTTTCAATACAAGAGTGGTTGACTGATCTTACTGTGAAGCTCCCAAGCTTAACTTATAACTGTTTCTGAGTTTATCTTTTAAAATTTCTGATGAAAATTTTGTTTTTAAAGGGTTATGCATTGGTAAACAAAGGGATTGCTAGATGGTTAACACTTACTTCTTGGCATGGGCTTTTCTTTTTGATCCAACATTGGTGATTGACTTGACCTTCAGCAGGTGTCAGAGCTTTGGCTGCCAGTGCTTAGAGAACACATCTGTTGAAACTTTCTATTGGGAATTTGACTTTTAAACCATATGCAAATGACCAGAGGTTTTAAAGCTGACACCTGGGTTTGAACATTTTTTCAAGACTAGGGACCTTAACTTGACCTCTAGAGGTTAGTTGAACTTTCTCAAGATGCTTGGCAGTCTGCAGCCAAAGGCAATGCAATGAAGAGTTTTTAGACTGACACAACTACTCATTGTTGAATCTGCTTTCTGGTTATACTAACCTCAACCAAACAAAACAAAAACTGAAACCTGCTATAATGTATTCTCCCATCTGTTAAATACAATGTGGCTTAGCAGTTGTAAACTATTCACTGAAAGTGTGGACTTGAGGATAGTCGATGGGACTGAACTTTGCCAAGGGTTACTGTTAGGTTAAAGCTGACCCAATCTAAATTTGTTATAATGGCTAGAGATTTGACTCTTGTTCCTCTTGGATCACACCCTCACTGCAACTGGGAAGTACCCTCCCTGTCTGCAGGATTAAACAATTGCAGCACTTTTTACGCTGCCAGGGTTTGAGTGACCATCTATTTTGCAGCTGTGGACTTAGTTTTGCTGCAATTCGTGACCCAGTAGGAAGTGCTGACCAACAGCAATTGATATGTTTCAGCCTTGCAGTATTCTTCAATTCCACTGTAATCTTTCTGTATAGTATTTAATTCCTTCAACATATGGGTCGGGAGCGCTCCTGAGTAGTAACCTTGAAGGGGCGCTATATAAATCTTTGGAATGAATGAATGAATGAATATGGTAATGGTTGTGCAGAACTTGTTGTAATACATGATGGGTTTATGTTGTTTTTCTTTAGCAGCAGCTGTGTGCGTCGTTTGACTGTGAACAATTAGAGAAGAAGAAATGATGATGTCCAGTATCAGAGGCCGCCGAGGACGTGGAGAGTTGCTTCGTACGTGTCACACAACAAATTTCTGACCATTTTTGTTACAATGTCTTTATTTACTAATTGGCACATTTCCGTTTGTGATAATTGCAATAAGGTCAACAAAGCAGTAGCATTAATGCAAAAACATTTGAAAGCAGTTAAACCATGAAACGTTGAGCAATGTATGCAGAAATACTGTCTTGCAAGTTATATTTTGAGCACTGCTGGTAAATGTTTTTTAATACATTGCTGCACTGTTGAACTGTGATAGGCAGTATACATAGCTGGACTTTCTTTGCCATCCATACTTATGGGTGTACTAATGATACACCTGTTTCTTACTAGTGGAAAGTATGTAATTTCAGTGGGTACTTATGAAAAGTGCAGTTTCTTACGAGAATAAGCAAGTGTTGTGAAGAACTAGGAAGTGGGAATTGAATTTTTATTTTGTACTTGCAGGCATGTGGTTCATATTAAATAAAAGTTGTAGTAGCTGTAGTTATTATTATCATTACAGACATTTTTAACGTGCGCAAAGTCACACAGAAATGCAGATCGGAGGTGCAAATTATCACCAGTTACTGGACAGTTTGTGTTTACGATATGTTTTATGTGTTTTAATACTTTTCAATATGTATTTTATGTGTTTTCAGATGAAATGGGGTTCTCACTCGTTGGATGCATTAGAAATTTGACTCTAAATGTCGAGTTTGAAAATGGAAAAGGTGCTGAGACTGTTATTAGCGTACAAAGAAAGAACGTTACAGAGTATGATGCATCTGCATTTGACGATGCTGAATTGACTGAAAGAGTGGAACCAGATGGACAAAGATCAGACCAAACTGTAAGGCTGGTAGATGAGGGAAAGGGAGAAGGTAAGAAAGGAGAGGCTGATGTTGCAGTTGCCATTGAAGAAGGTCAGAACTTGGGAAGAAGAACGTTAGAAAGTGGAGATGGTGTGAGTAACACTTGCAGTGTAAACAGAACGTACAAGAGGATGGTTGCCAGAGGAAGCACTGAAAATGGTTCTCTTTATGAGTTTGCTCGTGCGACCGAGAGAGCTAGCATCAACACGAGTTGTTACGCAGCTGGTGAGCAGAACATCAAGCCTATCAGCATGGAGAGAAGTCATTCCATTGAAATCCAGTATGACCATGTTCCAGTGGTTAAAGAGACATACTACCCTGTTGTGGAGAAACATTGTCCTAGTGGTGAGAAGTCTGAACACATGACTTATGTTGCAAAAGAATATGCTCTAGGAAAGCCTAATCCTAAAGATAATCAGTATTCATGGCAGCCTGATAATGGAAATAAAGAGAGGGATTTCTTGCTGGAAAAGCCTAACAGGGAAGAGAAAGAGTTTCCAAAGCAGCCCGATTATGGAATGAAGGAGCAACACTTCAACAGGTCAAGTGAATTTGTCAGAGAGACTACGCATAATAAAACAGACTTCTCTCAGAAAATCTTGAGCAGAGAATTTGATCCTGCAAACCAAATGTCTGGTGATTTTAAGTCTAGACCAGCGTCCCGTGGGTGTTTCTCCTGTGGAAATGAGGGCCACATGGCACGAGATTGTCCCAGTAAGAAGACTGAGGCATGTCGAATTTGCAAGCAAGAGGGACATGTGTCACGGGATTGCACTGCTAAGAAGCCCCCCATGCAGTGTCATAAATGTGGAGAAGAGGGACATATGTCACGGGATTGCACTGCTAAGAAGCCCCCCATGCAGTGTCATAACTGTGGACAAGAGGGACATATTTCACGGGATTGCACTGCTAAGAAACCCCCCATGCTGTGTCATAACTGTGGACAAGATGGACATATATCACGGGACTGTACTGCTAGTAAGCCATGCAGAAATTGTGGACAAGATGGACATACGTCGCGGGATTGTACTGCTAATAGGTCATGCAGAAATTGTGGACAAGAGGGGCATATGTCACGAGAGTGTACTGCTAATAAGCCGTGTAGAAACTGTGGACTAGAGGGACATGTGTCACGAGACTGTACTGCTAATAAGACGTGTAGAAATTGTGGGCAAGAGGGACATATGTTTCGGGAGTGTCCTGCTGCGAAGCCGTCCATAGCCTGTTATAACTGTGGACAAGAGGGACACATAGCACGTGACTGTCCATCTGAAAAAGCACCCATGGAGTGTCGAAGGTGTGGTCAAGCGGGACACATGGCCAGAGATTGTCCAACTTCTGAAGGTGCAAAGGACGATAAAGGTATTCTTAAAATAGTTTGCTTACATTATTAATTTTCAGTTGTGGAGTGCTACTGTTGTATTTTGTTTAGTACTCAGGATTTTAATTAGAATTGATGTAGATGAAGATCCTATTAAGTGGGGCATCAGAATGTGTCTACCCTGACTATGTAAACGTTGAATTCTTTTTTACCAAATTGATATTTCAGATTGTTCTTTAACATAATAATTATTTATATACATGTGTCATGATATAAGCTATACTGCTATAGTGTTCACCTATATTTATGTTCACTTGTAATTAAACTAACAAAGTTGCATTCTTGGATTTTGGTATCGAAGACGAATCTCTTGTTGCGAAACAATAATTATAAGGTACATTATTTAGTAAACTTATCTAAGAAAAATATCGATATTCTGTGTTCACGTACCAGTATGCAGCTATGAAAAGAAAAAAAAATTGAGAACATTTTCTCATATGAATTGTAAAAGTGAAAACCGTTTTAACATCCCGTTCTAAATATTGGCATCTTAAATTTGCTTGCTGAATCTAACTGGAAACTGTTTATTTTCACAGCTGATAGGCCACCACCATACATTCCACCACCTCCCCCAGATGATGATGAACATATCTTTGAAACACTACTGAAGGGAATCAACTTCAACAAGTATGATGAGATACCTGTCGAATGCACAGGTCGTAATGCACCAGCAAACGGAAGGAACAGGTGAGAAAGTTAGATTGTGGCTTATATGGATATTGTAAGCCGTGTATGTTTTTTTTAGTACACTCGAACCTTGTTATAAAACTGTCTTTGGAAGCCTCATCAGGAACTGCTTTATAACAAGTTTGTGTTATAAGTCGATTATTTACTTTTAAGTTGAACTGAGTTCCAATATATTGTATCAGAATTCATGCATGTTCAGTAATTAAACGTATTATTTGGAAGGTTTGGTGTACTAGCATTTGGGATTCAGCTTTTCACTCTTTAAAAATATTATGGTGTTCCTTGTGTGGACATGAGTTTGTTTCTTGCAATCTCGTAGTGTTGGAAAATCGAAATTATCAGATCTCCGACATCTCACTAATATCTTGGAGTTCTGTTTAAGTTGTGTCTGTGTCAGCTTAATTAGTACAAATAAAGAAATTTGAATGATTGATCAAAGTAATGATAGATTAGTTTTTTAAGCATAGCTCCTCTTTAATAGATTATCCAAGTGCCGGATGTTGGTGCAAACATCTCATTGTAATCATTTCTGTGGCACTTTGCAGTTTTGTTTTGAGACTTTTAATGTTAAAGAATCAAACCATTTGTTTCACATTTGCTTTTCAGCTTTTTCGATTTTGAACTAAGCGATGTTCTTCAAAGCAACATCGTGAAATCAAAGTATGATAAGCCAACACCAATTCAGAAGTGGGCGATTCCAGTTATTTTGAATGGAAGGGATGTCATGGCCTGTGCTGTAACTGGTTCTGGAAAAACTGTGAGCACATTAAATTTATTGTTGTGTTTTTAACAGCCTGTTTAATTTATTTGATTGGATTTGACAAATTACTTTTTGTAATGTAATGTGTGTAATGGGTTTCTCTGAAATTTTGTGGCAGTTTTCAAATACATTGAACAACAACATAACCTTGTTAATTTTACTTGAATTATATGGGACGGTTAAGTGGAACTAGCCACTCAAACAATTGTCCTGAAAGCCATCTGGTTCTATGATCACAGGATACTTCTAGCTCTTGAACAGACTTCTAATGCTTCTTGTGTACTACATTTTCACACAAAGCATTGATAAGAGCAGCTTATTTTCTTGTGCTATATTGATAAATCAGGTCTGCTATGGCCAGGTTTTTGGACATCAATCTCTGATACGTTGCAGTGCTCAGCTAGTGCTTTGCGCTTAGATTGCAGACAAGGCAATATTATACAGTTTGAAGTAAACTAGTTAAAGTTTATTTAGGTCTTCATTTAACTCCAGAGCATCTTGGTGTATTTATAATATTTGATCTTCAGTGTTTAAATTTTAAATTGTGTTATGTCTTGCATCATTTCAGAGTTGCTGCTATGGTTGGGCTGGGAGCGCCTCTGAGTAGGTTCTTGAAATGATTGAGTGAAATGAAGGAATTTTAAGGAATTTTTATTAAGCACATTTCAGTCTCTTCTCTCAGCTTGAATGGTATAAGCTAATTTTTCATGTTGTAGGCCGCATTCTTGTTACCCATTCTGACAAAGATAATCAGAAATGAGACAGTGGCCAGTTCTGACGGAGTTGCAATACCGGAAGCTGTTATTTTGTCACCAACCAGAGAGCTTGCAGTTCAGATCTACCATGAAGTTCGCAAGTTTGCGCACGATACTATGGTTAACTCTGCCGTTATCTATGGTGGAGTCTCTACCATGTATCTGTTCACGCAGTTGAACAAAGGTGCTCATATTGTGGTTGCAACTCCTGGAAGACTTCTGGATCTCACACGGAAAGGGAAGGTGAGACATTTGCATAATAGACGTTCTCAGATAACTTTTCCATGGGATTATTTAGTTACAAAATGACCATGATGATAATTTTTTCACTTTAAAAAAGTAGATTTATCTTGTTTTGTAGTTTGTCTTCATTTATGTGAACATAATTTTAAAACGACAAAGTTGAGTCTTCATTATCAAAAAGTTCTATAGCAGAGTGAGTTTTGGTATTGACTGGCTTGTTGCTAGCACAGCAATTTGATTTTGCTTCATATGCAGTGAAGAATGACAGATACAAACTTTTATTCTGAAATTGTGTAGTCTTTATGAAAAACATCGTCAGCAGGCCAGAAATGGCCAGCGGCTCTGACTTTTGAAACCCCTGTCTTAGGGCAACATGCTGTTCTTTTGTTGTTGACAGATTTCAATGTCCAGAGTGAAACATTTGGTTCTGGATGAGGCTGACCGCATGTTGGACTTGGGTTTTCTGCCGGACATTCGCAGCATCATAAATGAACACGGAATGCCAGTCAGGACGTCCCGTCAGACCCTGATGTTCAGTGCAACGTTTCCTGATGAGATGCAACTGCTGGCATCAGAGATGCTTAATGACTACATCTTCATTACCGTTGGCTGTGTCGGAGGTGCCAGCGAAGACATTGAGCAAATTGTTCATAATGTTCGGCAATCAGAAAAACGGCAGAAATTATTTGAAATCCTACAGGCAGGTAATTATCAGAACTTGCAAATGATAACACTATTCTTGGTAGTTGTGTTGTGGTATAATTACAGGTGTTGCATTATGGTTTAGTTGTTAGCTTGTGGGCTGTCGATCGAGAGTCAGTGGTTCAAATCTCTGCCAAGGTAAAAAAAATTTAAATTTCTGCTTCTCAGGATCTACCTGGCAAGCTGTTATGATGAATGTAGTGACCATATGCTGTTGATGGAGGATGAGTAGGCAAGGGAGAGGACTTTTCACCAGCCCTCGTATGCTGAGGCCAAGAATGTGGAATCACCAACACTTCATACCCATGGCTGCATCTCAGGGCTTGCCTAACACTTTAACGATGAGCTGCGTTGGTTTCCCAGTCACTCTTAGTACACTATCATCGTTAAAGTGTTAAAAGGACGATTGCTTAATTGTAGTAATTCAGTTGCTGGATTTAACTTGCACTAATTTGGATTAGTATTTTGTGTTTGGGTTTCACAGCATGGTTAAGCAACAATTATTTGGTAATTAATACTACTGTGTACGTATATGTGCAATGCTGAATTGAACATATGTGACCCTTCACCACGAAACCAGTCGGAAGTTAAAAATTATTTTTTTAAAAGTTTTTTAAACCATATTGTAGACGCTTTAATTACCTTTTCAAAACTGTTTTCAGTTTGTTTATACCTCACATACAACCGAAGTTATACCATTTTCAATCTGACGGTTTAAATTATTGTAATTCGAGAAAAATGCGTTTAAAGTTTGGTCATTTTATTATTTATATTCTACTTGGAAACGACCATTTTTATTCGACAGATTTAGCTCAAATTTGGCACCGTTGTACCTGCACCCATCGCAAATGCATTGGCCAAATGATTTTTATATATCTCAATTAACAAAAAAGTTACAATTTATTCCAGTTCGTGGATTCGTCGTTGTTGGAATCTCCGCAATCAATGCCACTGGAAGCCACCCGGTCCTAATATTCATCGCGATCTATAGTCAAATATTTGTGCAACAACTCGCGCACTTTCGCTCGATCCGAACCTTTAACATTTATCAAATTCGCCATAATATCTTCCATTTCGAAACTTATGTTTATTAATCTAAAAATAAACAAAATAAAACAGTCCTCCCTTTTCACCGCTCTATTAAACTGGCATCTAAACAGCCTAGGTGATGCGAGTGCGCATGCTCAAAACTGACCTTCCAACCTTCAACCAACCACGGTGCAAGATTTTGTCACGTGTTCAACGTTGCTACCCAAATATAAGATGTTTACATAATAGCCGACCCTCTTCGGGCCAATCTCTGTGCATAATAAATGAAAGATGGGCACAGTTTATTAATAGAACGGGAAAAGGGGATTTCCCTGTTCAAAATAAGACCACACACGGTATGATACTCGACGTGCAACCCATTTAAATGTTACGACAAAGATAGCGAAATTTGGACTTACTTGCATTTCGAAACATTTTACGGCATTCAGTAAAAAGATTTTTTAACACATTTAGATACGTTTAAACAATATTTTTATACGTTATTTGTATAAAATATATATTTTTGTAATTATTTTTGCAGTAATGTCAAAAACGATGGATTTGAGGTTCCGATCGTTTTTGGTCATTTTCTCCTTGATAACATTTTGCGACTTCCGACTGGTTTCGTAATGTCACATATATGCTTAAAGGATTTAATGACTAATATCAGTTTTACCTCTGTAAATATTGTTGTTTTGCAGAGAATGCACGAGTTGTTGTATTTGTTGAACTAAAAAGAAATGCTGACTTCCTATCAAATCAGTTGACACAATCACAGTTTCCTACAGCCAGCATTCATAGGTTTGTGATGATATTTTTACAGTTTCTACTTCTCTAGCAAGGAGTGGAATTAAGGCTGTTAAATAATTAATTTTCGTAAATTTACTTGATGCACTAATCTTTAAGATGTGTGAAAGTGAAGCTGGTTATATCTGTAAGACAATCAAAACACTTATATTTTGCTTGTATAAACTTAACCAAAACTCTCAAGTAATCTCTGGATATGTAGTTTTGCTAAATTTGTTTAGTGCATTGATCACGAAAATGCCTGAACACTAAGCTGAGTATTTGGGTAAGATATGTAGAAGAATTCTTCTAGTTGACTACTTAACTGAGCAACAAGAACTTGACATTCTGTAAGTAGGCTTGGTTAAGGTTCAAGTTTTCCAGAAACTTGTTACAACGCTGTCTTGGGAGCCATATCTAAAGCTGCCTTCTAAGATGGTCATCTTATATGCATTTGATTTCCATAGATGCACTAATTTTCAAATCCATGTTGCTGAACGTGTTAGATCAGAATTTTTGTGTTATAATTAAACATGTTATTATGTATAATGGTCTCTGGTGTACATGGACAATTTTTCCCATGGGCAAAGGTAGTAGGGGTAGTTTTCCATTTTTTATTTGCCTTTATATGCAAAATGCAAAAAAATTAACTTTTGCTACCATGTACAATGGTACCCCTGAAATTGTTTCTTGGCTATGCTACTGATTTTTCCAAAGTCTAGAGATGTCGTCATTTCTCTGCAGATCCTGTCTCTGTTCATTTTAGTGACTTGAGCCAGAAGGACCGTGAGGCTGGGTTAAATGATTTCCGAACTGGCCGAGCGACTGTGCTGGTTGCGACATCTGTTGCTGCCCGAGGGCTTGACATTCCAGAAGTTAAGCATGTCATCAATTTTGACATGCCGTCCTCGATCGAGGAATACGTTCATCGCATCGGGCGGACGGGACGTTGTGGCAACCTCGGGAAGGCGACATCCTTCTTCGATCCCGATCGAGATTCTTCTCTGACACGAGCCCTCGTGAAAATCCTTGTCGATGTGAGTGAAATGCAGACGAGTTGAACATTAAACATCACTTTATAGAGAGTTCAGCAACGTTGCTCATCTTTATTTTTAAGACGCAATTAGCAGGTGTTCAGCAGCATTGCTCATATACATTTTAAGACGCAATTAGCAGTTGTTGTAATGATGGCAGATTAGCTTATTAGGTGAGCTGGGATGTTGTCAGTTAATGTAGTGTTCACTACTTAAGATTGGTTGAGTTGTCTAACTTGAAGTGTGTCCTTAGAAGTAACTTGTCCAACACACCCACATATCCAGTTAGAGGTGTGATCAATATTACTATTTATCTATTTCCTGCAGAATTGAGTTAAATTATTGTTTTGCTTCTTTGTTGCCGTATTACTTCATGGCAAGTCTCACTGTTTTCTCAGTAGTTTTTGTCACCTCTTTGCTTGATCTATTAACCCAAGATGAACTTGAGTTGCATAGCGTAGGCATTTGCAGTAGTTGGTCTTTCAATGTGTACCATGTTCCATGTCTGTCTTATGCTTAAGGAGCAATTAGGGTGAGGCAGAAGTGCTTTTTACTGCTGTGAGACTCACCATTGGGCCTTCATGCTGGGAGCACTTCTGAGCAGTTATTGTTATTGTATTGATTTTCCAGTACAGTACAGTGTTTGCTCAGGGTCAAACTGGAAAAAGAATGTAAAGAGAATTTGTTGTGTGTTACCAAAAGTCTGTCCATTGTTTTGATCCTTTGTGTGCTTTTTCATTATGAAACTTTTTCCATTTAAGATGTGGGGCAGAACAGTATTGAGGAGGTTTTCCTGTAGGGCCGTTGTATGATTTATTACTATTACATTGTGTGAGAGCTATCTGACTTCTCTGTCTACAGCAAGTCCTTGTATGACTTCTCTATTACATTACATTGTCTTTTCTGAAGGTTAAACAAGTCCTTATATAACCTCTCTATTACATTACATTGTGTTCTGTGAAGGCAAAACAAGTGATTCCAGACTGGTTGGAAGATATGGCAGTGCATTCCGTTGGTACTGGTGGATTCACTGGACGCAGCGACGGACGCTTTGGGGCGAGAGATAACAGACGACAGGTCAGTTCACATTCAGTCTATATTGTGCAATCAGTTAGTCTCTGACCTAGAACTTTTTAGAACAAATCAATCACTTGGCATTTACTCTTCTGGGTCTTGGTAATGTCCCTGTGAGAAAGGATAATTGATGATGGATGATTGTACTTTGAGTATGGTCAATCAGTAATTGTAATTGAATCTACCTCTAGTTGATCTAGATGAACAGAGTATCAATCAGATTCTAAAAATGTGCTTTGCAATGTTCAGGAGCAATCTATGTGTGAATGATACTCAACAGATTTCTAAGAAAAAGTTAGAAGAATTGAATTAATACTTTTTATGCTATTTATTTGATTTTTCACTTTATTCTTAATTTTTTAAATAAAAAGCTAATTTTTTGGCACACTTATGATGCAACGCTTCCGAACTGTCAGATCATTTAGGCACCTTTGTTGATGTAAGGTGCAGCCGATTGATTTTGAGCGTTCACCTTGTTATGTGGAGAGTATGGATTTGAGCCTCCTATGAGACAGTTGCTGTGTCGGGACTGGTTTGACTCACAATTACTCAGTGCTAGTGATTGATGTTTGGTCATTAGATAGGGACACTTAATAAATGACTTATAATAATAACAAACACAATGATTTCCTTTATATCTGTTTGTTAAGTTTGGAAGAGGAAGACCAAGAATTGGCGAGGGAGACACGGCAATGTGTGAAAATGTAGTCAGCAGAAAGCAGCAAGAGGCGTCTTTTCATCAGCAGGAAGAAACCTGGGATGATTGAAGGAGCGGTTTCAGTCTCATTTTCAGGAAAACTTTGACAGTTGTTTGAGTTTCTAGTTACAATTAACTGTCTCATAATTCAAGTGGAAATTTATTATGTTTTTGTTGCTGTTCAATGCAGGTGGAATTTGCTGTGATGCAAAACCTTTATCGATGATTCTGATTTAATATGAATTTTATATGAATTGATTTTTTTTATTTGGCTGCACTTGAATTTTATTTGTTTCTTCTGTTTTTTGCCTCATTAATTTTTTTGGTATGGCTTTATCAGCCTGAGATATTTGTCTTTCTGCATATTTTTTCAAGTATTTCATCCATTTGATATCTTACTGTATGACCAGGATTATCATGTAAAAATTTTGATACAAGATAATACGGCAGAATTTGTTGGTTTTGATAGATACTTCACCACTAAGATGTCTATAACTTTCATTTAAGTGTCTTCTAATGTATGCTTTTCTGGAAATTTATATAGACATTGACATATCTCAAACACACTGTTAATTGCTAATTTTTCTCTGATACATAGAAACATGATGGTTATTTTAGCTGAAAATCTTCATAAGTTGTACATCTTTGCTTGTCAAGAGGAGCATGTGCACATTCTAACAGTTTTGATCAATAGATACTGAAACTATAAAATCTTGTTTTTAAACTTAGAACACGTAGGCAAATTACAGATGTAGATAATTGAAAGTTGCCTTATTTTGTTTAGTTTCTTACGCCGGCAATAAAGTTTGTAACTGTTTACGTACTTTGTGATCTGCTCAGGCTGCACTGAAACTGTTAGTTTACATGTATTTTCAATTCTGTTAACGTATAAGTTTTTGATTTTTTAAAATTTCTTTTGCTGGTGATAAAATTCTTTGCAACTGTTTTGGTTAGGTACTACACCTGCATGTGATCTGTTCAGGCTGCACTGAAGACAGTTCATTTATTTTCAATTCTGTGTTTCATGTATTAAGCTTTTGATGCAACAAGGTGGTTGAGAAGTTGTGTTTTCCTGGATGGATTCATTAATGCAAAATTTGTTTTTGCCCAGTCGACTTGTGATGTTAGTTTATGTTCAAAATACTTGTAGTCTTATTACCAAAACTGTTCTAATGTAGTATATAAGAAGTCGAGACAAAGAGCAGTACCCATGCTAGCCCTGAGGCACCATGGGCATGAAGTGTTAGTGACTTTATTTTCTTAGCCTCGGCATAGGAGGGTGGGTAGCCAGTCCTCTCCCTCACCGTCTCATCTTCACACTGACAGTGTATGGTCAGTGTACTCATTATAGTTGAGTTGGCTAGGGGCACAGGTCAAACAGAAATCTTGAACGAAATTTCTGCCCTGGCCGGGATTTGAACCCCCGTTTGACAGTCCAGCACGCTAACCACTACACTGTCGAGCATCCCTTACTGTAGTGTATAAAGATAGGGCCAAATGACCCCTTTATATACTAGATTATGCAAAGCAGGGGATATGGGACCTGTTCGTTAATCTACATATTCTACACAACTTGTCTGACCCAGCTCATCACTGCAGTTTGAGCGCAGTGTTGCGAGTAAATAATATAAGCTGACAACTTTCGGCGGATGACAGCGGTTCCATGGATCACCTGTGTGTAGCCGAGTTGGCCATAGAGGCGATAAGTAGAGCATAAATTCAGAAACACCTTCCTGTCCTGGCTGAGATTTGAACAGGTAAACCTATGTCTTGGCTTATTTTATCATTGCATTGAACCTATCCTGTTTTTAGTGTATTGTATTATTTCTCTTGTCTGACTGCGTAAATGGAAGTGGGATTGATAGAAATAATTTTTTGCGTAAATAGAAGTTGGATTTATTAAAAGAATATGTTTGCGTTGACATGGAAGTTGTCAGTTTCAGTTACATGAAACTATTTACGAAACGGCAATAAATCAATTCAAGCCATAGCCTAGCAAAGAATTACTTCGATGGGGATTTAATATAGGCCTATATAGCCTTCTAGACTACTGAGGAAGAAAACACTTATTAGAAAGCTATATGCAAAGTCGACCATTGCAATCCCAATCTTGCGCTTAGTTAGAATCTCGTGAGAAGGGCATTAATAACGAAATTTAGAGAAATATTTTTCGTAATTTCAAAACAGAAAAGTAAAACGAAACAGAAATTTAGGGAATTTTTCGTAACTTGAAAAGCGAAAACAGACTCGCGTGCGTTCTGTGAAATTAACCATTTCTACCTCAGTTGTTAAGTAATAATAACAATGACAGCGGTTCCTTGGATCACCGATGTGAAGCCGAGGTGGCCATAGAGGCGCTAAGTAGAGCATAATAATAATAATAATAATATCTTTTCTTTAATAAGCGGGGCCCGATAGCGCATTGGATAACATCTGGCACAGAGACCGAGAGGTACCGAGTTCGAGCCCCCGTTGGGCGGATGTTTGTAGGCTGCTATTAGCGCCGTTGTATTGCAAGCTGTCTGTTCTGTTAGTAGTTAAGATTTCAATTGCATAACATGTAGTGCAGTGCGTTTGTCAGGCGCTTATTAAAGAAAAGATATTATTATTATAAATTCATAATTTTTAAAGGAATTACAATAACACGCCTCGGACTGGCTATTCGCCCTCCCTCTAGCATCTCAAGGCTTAAGACTCAATGACAAAGAGATGAGGGTGGCGGTGAGCTTGAGACTGGGGGCGGTCATCTGCTGTGCCCCACACGCTTGTCCATGTGGTACAATGGTTTCAGCCAGAGGATCGCACGGTATGGCTTGCACGTTGGGTTTCGGCAGACAAGCCAGACACTCTTCAATCAATGAAATCGTGCTACGCAGCCTCAGAGGCCGTCCATAAATGACGTCACGCACCTAGGGGGAGGGAGGTCGGAAATTTGTGACGATGTGTGACATGGGGGTGGGGGTCTGAGCAGTGTGACGTCACACCAGGTCTATGTTATTAAATTTAACAATTAACAACAATTTAATTTTATTAATAACAGCACTAACTTTGAGGATTAAATTTTAATTATTTTTTTTAAGACAAGACGCAATCCTGATACTACGATGTTCAATTGGGGCCCCGAGGCTTATATACATTCTCCGCTGCACGCCTTGTCATGAACACCCGGGCCTCTCGAAATTCGACGAAGGATTACGTGATGGCACCGAGAGCATTCTTAACATCGCTCTCTCTGACGATCAATGGTCACTCGCTTCCATGCCTATCAGGATGGGCGGGTTGGGAATAAGAAGAGCATCTTCGTTGGCACTTCCAGCTTTTTAGCCTCAGCCGCAAGATCTCAGCTCACCCAATCGCTCATCCTCGCCCTGACACAGGTGCCTGAGGATTCTATCTTGGAAATAATGAGAACGAGATGGCAGCAGAGCACCGCTGAAACGTCCGACTTCCCATCTTCAGACTGCAAACAGTCTTCATGGGATACACCGCTGCTGTCAGCGGCCATGTCGGGGATCGAATCGCGCGCCCGGGACCCGTATGACCTGGCCAGGCTAAACGCCATACAGGCCCCACACGCTTCAGACTGGCTCTTCGCCCTGCCGCTAGCAGCCCAAGGCCTAAGGCTGAACGACGAGGAGATGAGGGTGGCAGTGGGCTTGAGACTAGGGGCGGTCATCTGTGCCCCACACGCATGCGCATGTGGAACAATGGTCTCAGCCAGAGGCTCGCATGGATTGGCTTGCTCACTGGGCTTCGGCAGACAAGCAAGACATTCTACAATTAACGATATTGTGCTGCGCAGTCTCATCAGGGCAGGCATACCATCGATCAGGGAACCGGTTGGCCTTACCCGACTGGATGGGAAAAGACCGGATGGCCAAACCTTGATTCCTTGGAAAAGCGGGCGTTCTCTGATTTGGGATGTGACAATCATTGACACTTTCGCGCCATCGTACTTGGCCGAGACATCAGCAGCGGCAGGAGGAGCGGCGGAAATAGCCGCGACTAGAAAGCAATCCAAATACGCTGAGCTTCAGACGAGATACTGTTTTACCCCTATCGCGATAGAAACGATGGGGCCTATGGACCACGAAGGCCTGGCCTTCATCTTGGAACTCGGCCGACGATTGACAAGAACAACGGAAGATCTTCAAGAAACTTTCTTCCTGTTCCAAAAGATTTCAGTTACAATCCAGCGGTTTAACGTTATCGCGTGCCTGGGTTCGATGAGGCCCTATAGAACCATGATTTAAGAACCATGATTTTAAGAACTCTGATTTTATAATAATAATAATAATAATAATAATAATAATAATAATAATAATAATAACAGACACTGCCGAGTGAGTTGCCGTTCCAGACCACCATCAGTAACATCTCCAGATATTGTTTGGATCGCCTGAGGGATCATTGATACCTCGGGCAAAAAAATAATAATAATAATAATGTCGTCATTATTATTATTGTTATTATTATTTATTGGTTGAATTGACTAAATTAGTCAATTAGCTTTGCTTTTGCCAATTTACGCCATCTAGCGAATAGTTAACAGTTAGTTTGCAGTTACTCGCTAGATGGCGAATATTGCAGCAGCTACCACTCGTTTTAAGATAAATAAATAAAATGTCTTAATCGCCTTTTAACGATATCTACAAACATTACTAAAGACTCGCACAAATAAGTTAAATATTGTGCAGAAATTATTTTGAATTAATATGCATAGATATTATTAGACGAATGTAGAAGAGATTTTTGTTTGAAGACACCGTTTTTAATGTAACCTTTTATCGCCTATCTTATATATAAAGGAACAATAGTTATCATTAGGTCTAGTCAGACGGCCAAGCATTATTCAGACGTCCAACCGCTCGTGGTAGGAGTTTACTGTGGAATACGTAAGGGCCAATCAAGCCAAGTTGGTATTCTGAATAACGCGGAAAGCCATGATCGACTAGATTTTTTGTAGTATGACAGACGAGTATTGTATTGTATTGTATTGTATTGTATTTTATTGTATTGTATTTGGCTATTTATAAAGCGCTTCTCACAGCAAAAGCCTTTCAGAAGCTCTCCCAGTGCGAGCAACCCGAGGGAAAAGGCAGGATTTTAGTTAGAAAAAGATGAGGAGAGACTACCAGAAAGGATGGCAGAGCGAACCGGTGGAGGAAGTCCATTCCACAGAGAAGGACCTATGCAGGCGAAGGATCTGGATTGAGCCATCGCAGTCCTGACACGGGGAACAAGAAGCTCAAGCCGATCAGAGGATCGAAGAGGACGCAGCGAAGTGGCAGAGAGTGGGCGAAGCATGAGATCGCAAAGGTAGGCCTACGCTGGAACCTATCTTAAGTGTCCGAATGGAATAATATTCATCAGTCAATTATTATGCGAGCAGCAGAATTACAGAATACACACGGGTCCAGTCACTTCACCGTGACGAATAAAGTCCAGGTGCATTTAAGTATTAAAAAAATTATAACTAAACGTTTTTACCCGAGGTTTGTTCCCAGGTGAGATTTTTCAGGGTTTCGCTATTCATTCATTCTGAGAATTTATATAGCGCTTCTTAAAGATATCTACTCTAATCCGAAGATCATCCTCAATTAATATTTTAAAATCTAAACTTAAAACGTATCTCTTCTCTAAGTAGGCCTACTATGATTAAGTACATTGTAACGCGTCCTTTGAGTAAGACTTTGTTTTATTAAGGCGCGTATAAATGCAAGTTGTATTGTATTGTATTGTACTCAGAGGCGCTCTGCGCTAGGCTATTATGATGATAAGTGTCATTACGAACGAAAATATTACATCAGTTTAGCAAAAGAATGCACAGTTACTGTCAGTTAGCTAGAAGAGTCACCATTGGCGGGCCAAAGCACACGCGTGGAACCAACCAACGGATTCCCGTCGACAGCTGACAGATGACATGGATGTTCAGAGTCTCTGAGCCAAGTTGCGTCGATAGAGTAGAGCGGCCACAGGTGACGGCGTTCGCAAACGCGGTGACTATGCCGACGAGCAGTCCCTCAATGATAGAAGATGATGCAAGTCCGACTAAGCTTATTCGTCGAGGCACAGGAAAGTACGCTGAAAAAGGCATTCGTCGTGTGTCGGTCGGTAGATTGAAGCTCATCTAGTGACTGAAGGTCGAGGTCACTCCAATGGCCCGCGTCGGTCGTCCTCCACCAAGACGAAAACACTCGGCTACAGGCGCCGTAGACGATCCGTATGGCTGAGGCTCGACCGTAGGCCTACTTCAAAAGGATGGGTCTGATGCAGTCATATGGCGACAAGGCGAATTTGCATTGTATTGTATTGTATTTATAAATTTATGAAGCACCTCTCACAATGAACACCAATCAGATGCTAGAACACTGATGCTACATGTGGCTACAACTAATGCTACATGTGGCTACATGGTTTTCTCTCGACTTTTAAAGACGCATTTTTCAGTTGTTTGATGGCCACGTGTTGAGCGCTTCTGTGAGACTCTTAGTGGCGCTATATAAATGTCTTGTTACATTACATTACAATACATTACAGAGGCGTTCTCAGTGCGAAAGACCCGAAGCGAAAATAGTGGTCTTAATTAAGACAGCGAAAGGAAGCAGCTGAACCACCGGATAATATCAAAGAACGAGTTGATGTAGGAGTTGGTTCCATAGTGAAGGGCCAATGAAGGCAAAAGCTCGAGATTTAGCCATAGCATGGGCGTATTTAGGGGGTGGTTTTACGGGTTCACACCCCGAAATAAGTTTCCAAAATTTTTCGATATGCTTTTACAATTTACATGCGAAATACAAAAACCTGGACTTTTGCGACGATTTTCAATGGACCACTTTAAACCTCCTCCAAAATTTGTTGCTGGCTACGCCCATGAGCCATAGCAGTCCTCAATCGTGGGACAAGAAGGTCAAGGCGATCAAGTGAGCGAAGCGGACGTCGAGAGGTGGCGGAGATAGGTCGGCGAATGAGGCCACATAGGTACTTTGGAGCTAGGCCAGAGTAAGACCGGTAGATTAAGAACGAGAACCCAAAGCCGGATACGAGCAGTGAGAGGGAGCCAGTGAAGATGTTCCAGCATATAGGAGGAGATGTGCGAGAAGCGGGGCAGTCGGGCTATCAGCCTGGCAGCCGCATTAAGCACAGATTGAAGAGGGGAGAGGCGCACTTTAGGATCGCTTACAAAAAGAGAGTTTCAGTAATCAATGCGGGAGCAGATGAAGGCATGGACTATAGACGTAAAGACCGAGCTCTGAGGCGTCTCAGGTCGAAGTCTCAGGGTGAGATTCTTGTTGTGTTGTGAGAAAGTAAGTGTGGTGTCAAGGACATTGTAGGACAGCGCCTAGGTCACGGACACTGGACGAGAAAGTGAAAGATGGAAAAAAATTTGCAAGAAGAGCGAAGTCGAGCTTAAGAAGCTGCTGTCGGGTACCAAACCAGATCAGTTGAGTCTTTGATGAATTGAGTGAAAGCCGATTGGAGGACATCCACAAGTGAAGGTCTTGGGAGAGAGCATAATTATAGTATTAAATAGCGACAATTTCTAGAGCGCCTAACACAGCACTTGCCGTTATAAGGGCGCCTAACCCTATAGGGCGCCGTAATACAGCACTTGCCGTTATAAGGGCGCCTAACCCTATAGGGCGCCGTAATACAGCACTTGCCGTTATAAGGGCGCCTAACCCTATAGGTCGCCATAACACAGCACTTCGCCAATTCCGATGCCGATCCGGGAGACCAGCTTATATACCGGCGCTATATCAAATCCAGTCCGCAGTAGCCAAACTCCTCTGTTCGTTCCGGTGCCAGGTCAAAATCCGGGGAGGTCAAGCCGAGGAGACAGCATGGTGCTACGGTGGTAATCGGTGATGATGGTGGTCGTGTGGTGGCGCAGGAGTAGAATCAGGAGTATCAATCAATCATCATTTTATTGATCCAGTTCATCAAATATAACAGGTGTTGAAATGAAATACATCAACATTAAGCTAATAAACAGAAGTAACACTCAATAATACAAGTAATATAAGAAATCCAGAGCAAAAGGCACACCTAGAAGGGAGAAAAACTCCCGCTGTTTAGGGGCCCTAGTTTGGAATGTGGGTGGCAAGTTTTTCCGAGATAATTTGTCGATAAGATAGGTTTATTACATAAAGAAAAAATTACAAACAAACAAGAGTTCATCAAAGACGATACACCAGACCAAATTAGTTATACGTTATTTTGAATATAGGCACGAGTAAGTTTTTTAAATTGAGGGAGTAGAGTCAGGATAGGATAGCTTGAAGAGTTCGGTTTGTACTTAACCCTATAGACCCCTCTAGAAGGTAAATCGTGACTATTTGCTTTCGATGGCAGACGTTGTAGCGCCTCTGAGTAGTTACCCTGAAGTGGCGCTATATAAATTTCATTGATAGTCATTTCAGTGTTGGCATCTAGAGTAGGCCTTTATTGAGCGTCGCTTGTTAGGTTTCTCTTGAAATGGCGCTATATAAATTTATGGTTAGGCTACTATTTACAATAGTCCCTGTTACACGATCGTTTCAAAATTCAAACCGACTCTTTATTACAATTAATTAGTGAACATCAGAACTCAAGGCTTTTATGTTTAATTGCAGTTCTCAAAACAAAACTAGGCCTATAGCTACGTCCTCGGAATAACCACATCACATATTATGACAACTAAATAATAGGCCTAATACACAATGGCTTAATTATTAGGCCTACTATCAAGGACCATAACGTTTCACTCGTCCAAGGAAAATACTTCTCCCCCGCTTCTTCAATCACTATAATATTATATGCTCTTGTTTGCAATGCAGTTCACAGTTCACTGCAAAACTACCTTGTGAATAAGTTGGTTCCCGCAACTTTCGCTTTTTGGGCGCTGTATAAATTTCGAGATTACGATTTGGGTAAAGCCGTAGTTTACGTTGCCAAATTAGTTTAATGTCTTCAATGCCGTACTTTACGTTGGCAAGTAGGCAGTCTACCAATGTCCTTGATAAGTGTCATCAATCCAGCATCCATTTAAGCAAGCAATTATTTTCATAAATCGAGCTTCCATTTTAAATTGGCTATAATATTATGTAAAATAATTTGCCAACGTAAACTATGGTTTCCCACGATCTGCGTGGTATCGTCAGGGACGTAGGCCTAACTAGCGTTGGTCTGGGGGGGCCTTTAGCCCCCCAAACGAAGCTGAAGCTCCCCAAATAAATTAAGCCGCCAGGCTCCACTATAGGCTCGGGTTACCACACTCGCCATGTTCAAGGCTTAAAACCCATCCCCAAACGAAAAGTCCTAGTTACGACACTGGGTATCGTTCGAGTTTAAACAAGTTTTGTCAGTGGACTTGACTTGGAATCTTCACTCTAGGCCTATAGGACCTACTCCTTGTCGCAAAACCCCCAGTCCATTAATGTCTAAATCCACCACTGCTAACATACCGTAGGCCTATAGACAGATTACAGAAATTGAGTGTTGTGACTGAAGCTCCTGTGAAGAATGGCCACTGCAACGATGACGATGATAGTATGGAGGCCGCGTTGATCGTGCTGACCTCTGACCGACCCTCGACTGCCAGATCTGTCCTCCATCTTTTCCTGTAGAAGGACGTGAAACGTTCGTTCTCCCATTCGATCTCTATAGCTGAACGGAGTTACGACTACGACGCCGTTGTTCTCGTGTCTCGTATCTGCCGAGAAAAGTAAAGCAAGAATTGCATGGTAATTGTAATTGTAATCTCTACAATACTTACAATACAATACCACTGCATTTGATATCGCCCTTCTTCCAAAGGGGAACGGACATTAATCCTCTGGACATAACCCCCCGGACATTCTTCTACCAATTTCAGACAGATACAATATAATACGAAGAAATTGAAACTAGTCAAATTTCGACAACCCAAGAAAGGAAGGGCAATTGGTGAAGTATAGGCTACTTCAGTGGCTTCTATCCCCCTAAACAGCCGGGCTCAATCCCTCCACTTCCCCCTCCTGGGCCGGGCCTCCCCTCTCTCCCAGATCCCAAATTGCCGACGTGAGTTTTAGCTAATTTCCATAGGCGTATTTAGGGGGGAGTTTTACGGATTCAAACACCCCCTCCGAAATAAGTTTTAGATTTTTTTCAAATACAAATTATGCTTTTACAAAATCGAGTCGCTTAATTGGACGATGTCACCGGTTCACACTAATTTAAACAAGTAAATTAGGTCTGTATCTTGTAGAAAGTGTGATAAAAATTGAAAAAACCCACTTCCCCTCTGTTTTTCACTGGGCTCAACTTGCGCCCGCCCTGTATAGGGATAGAAGCCCCTGGGCTACTTCATTGAATTCCTTCGACATTAGGGTAGCGCGATACTTAATACCGTGACACTCAATACCACGACACTTAATACCGGACAGTTAATCCAGACGACAATTAATCCCACGACAATTAATCCCACGACAATTAATCCCACAGACCTTTAATAGGCTACCTGTAGCTAATAGGACTACCTGTACACGGAAGTATACGACTATTTGTACGACTATAATTGTTGTCCATAGGCTATATAAACTTTTATAAAGGTGAGTCTCGGGCTTCGAAGGTGCTAAATTAAATTTAGTGAGACTGAGATTCAATTTTTAGTGACCATGGATGCGAATTTCGGCTATAGCCTACAGAGCAAAGCTTTACCAACTGTTATACATTGTAATTATGAATATACGATGCATCGCGACAATGCCGACGGAACCACGGCTTGGCGTTGTATCAAATCGGTAGTTTCACTGCAAAGCTCTTTGACAACGCGAGGTCCTCATAGAAATAAACATTCATCCCCTAAAACGCTGCAGAAACGAGTGGAAGAAGCGGTTGCGGCATACGGTTAAACCGAAATCCTGGTTTTCCTTCGTGTAATGTCTCATCTATCTCACTCGTAAAATTCATAAGGAACTTCATTAAACATTACGGTTGACACCGTTGACTATTGCTGTTCTATTGCTTTTACAGAATTTTACTGAAGTAAAACTTTTTTCTGCTTGTAGCATTAAAATTTTAATGTCGAGGAAAGGAAAACTCGTGTGATTAGGCCTATAAAATTATGTCGTTGAGATAAAAATGTCGTCGGGATTAAGTGTGATAGGGATTATTTATCAGGTATTAACTGTCGTGGTATTAAGTGTCGCGGTATTAAATGTCACCGAACCGACATTAGGTTAATATAATCTCCTAATCTAATCTTTTTTTATAGCTCCGTTTCAGAGTAAACGCATTAGGCGACGGTCGCGTGTAAGCAAAGCCGAATTCCTTTTTGGACAGTACTTTTAATGGCCCCCTTGGTAAGACTTTTGATACACCACTTAGGCCTACTTTTTAAAAATTCATTAAAGCATTGGCTTACGTCGTAGTGGAGTACAGAACTAATAGATGACCGGATGACTGTTATTCAGGCATTGGCTTACGTCGTAGTGCAGTATAGATGACCATCGGATGGCTTGGCGGTAGAGCGGAACTTGTGCCATGTGGCTTCGTTGGTGATGACGACATCGTTCGTTTGTCCGCCTTGAGACTTGTCACCGGAACTGAATGAACGCCTGAAATATGAATCAATCGTATATTATATATATTTATATATAGGATATATATATATATTATATATATATAGAAGGTTTACGTTTAGTCCTGTCCTGCTACCCGTTACAACTGTGGCAACAAGGCCTGAATATTATGTTTAAGGTTCTTTAAGACGACAAAGAATGGCAGTTCATTACGCCCATAATTTGACCCACAGTAAAGGTTTGCGAAAAACTAAGTCAGTGACCTCAACCTACAACCTGTATATATCTCAGCCGTAGGCTACTATATCATCATCTGTGGCCACTCCTCTCCAGTGGAGGCGCCAAGATTTCAGGTTTGGGGGCTAAAGCTCCAAACCCTTCCCTTTTATCCCCTCCTCCCTGTGATTTGCAGTAATTTACCACTTGGGGGGGGGAGCCGCAGTTAGCCGCCACTGCTCCTCTCCAAAGCGTTGCCATTTCCACGACGTTAAACAGTTAGCCAGCAGCCTCGATTGTGTGCGCTTCTCCAGGCCGTGTGCACACCAACGTTCAGTGGATTCAGGTAAGTTTCCACTGTTCTTGTCCATATGTGGCGAGGGCGCCCAGCAGGTCTTTTCCTACCTCTCGGAGTGCCGGAAACCATTGCTAGCAAGACCCTGGCGTGGTACTGCAGGTCACCTTAGCAGCGCGATATAATGTGTCCGAACAAATAATTTCACGATTTTCAGCTGTTCTTGCAATGCACTATTTATCCAGCTTAATACATACATACCAAATACGATAATAAATGACCTTATGCACAGTAAATGACTCTTGCAGTTACCTCATACGTTAAAGTTTGTAACAGATCACCACTACTAGTAGGCTATGCCTATGCCCTCAAAAATTGGAACTCTAACAAAATTTTATATACATAAATATTAACTGATATAAATTAAAGCTGCATATTCGTGTAGGCCTTTAAAGAAATATTGATGCATGAAAGAGTATGAAAGAGTATGCATCAAAGTGTGGGCGTTGTTGTAATTTTAACAACAACATCATCATCACCATCATCATCATCATCATCATCAGTTCCTGACGCCAGCAATTTGGCGGAGATGGGTACGAATAAACGATCTCCATTGTCCTCGGTCATTTTTCATGTCCAGTGCTCATTTCAATATTATTGCAGGAGATGATATGTCCTCAATTATATTGTCTATCCAGCCGAGCATTGTTGGAATTTAGTTATTTAAAATACAGCATTAATAGAACAAAGAACTCGGTCCAGTAAAACAAATACTTTTCGATTGACAGAGGAGGACACTCGTTAGTAAGCATATTCTTTACTAATGACCAACTGCCAACCAGCACTCTGGTGAACAAGCATCAGCAATATAAATTCACATAAACATCTAAATCTATCTAGGACCAGTGAGATGATGAGACAAGACTAATTAGTAAGTTCGTAACCTCTGTGTGCTGATGCCCGTGCATATATATTATCCTACCTATAAGCGAGACGATGCTACTGCTGCTACTGCAGCATACGTGGATCGTAAGCTTCATGTTAAGATAGAGACAAGCACCATGATAGGGATTCACCAGACCATCAAGTCTTCCAGTCGACGTCGCTGGAAAAAACAATAGACACAGACACAATAATGTAATGTAATTAGTAATTTATATAGCGCCGCTCACAGCCGTGGCCATTCAATAGCGCTCCCAGTGCGAGAACCCCGAGAGAAGAAATAGGTTTTAAGGAGAGAGTTAGGATAGAAAAATGAAGTGCACGGGCTCAAGAGCTCACGAAGAGTCAGACTGACACGTGGACCGAGTAGGTGAGTAAGTATAGGGTTTAGTGTTAGGGTTTGTGTAGCACTATGATGTTGTTTTCGTAAAGGGTTAATTAACCTCTGTTGTTACTTTTGTTGTTTGTTGTTGTAGGGTAGATTAACCTCTAATGTTACCTTTGTTGTTTGATGTATATATAGGGTATTTTAACCTCTAATGTTACCTTAAGTTGTTGAGACTCGATTCTAAGTGTATTTTTTCAGTTCAGTAGGTGGGGCTCGAAGAGACTGCACTCCGAAGCGTGTGACCAGCACGTGGAGCAGTAGGGGTGTAGATACGACCGACTTAAGTAAGTTCAGGTTCGTTGAGCTTTCTGGAGCTCGAGCTTTCTGGAGCTCAGGGGCGTCCTCCAACCTACATCGCTTAGGCTTTCCACTAAGAACGGTCAGGTAAGTAATGGTAAGTATTACGTTGTAGTGTAAGTATGAGTGTTGGTTATAAGCGGTCACCCTCCTCCTTCTCTAGGCTTGGGACTAGCTCGGCCAGGTGTGCGGCTCGAGGCGGAGTTCCCCGCTTGTTAGCGTTGACTGGGTGACCGACGGTGAAATCGACCGACTCGCTTGAAGTTCTGAGACGAAATGAGCTAAGACCGCTCTGCTGCAATTGCGTAACGCGCCAGCCCTTCTCCCCGTGATAACCCAAGGCACAGGCGGTAAGGGTTAGGATAGAAAAATGAAGTGCACAGGCTCAAGAGCTCACGAAGAGTCAGACTGACACCGTGGACCGAGTAGGTGAGTAAGTATAGGTTTTAGAGAGAGAGAGAGAGAGAGAGAGAGAGAGAGAGACAGACAGACAGACAGACAGACAGACAGACAGACAGACAGACAGACAGACAGACAGACAGACAGACACATTTGACAGAGACAGAGACAGAGAGACAGAGAGAGACAGAGAGAGAGAGAGACAGAGACAGACAGACAGAGAGAGAGACAGAGAGAGAGACAGAGAGAGACAGAGAGAGAGAGAGAGACAGAGACAGAGACAGAGACAGAGACAGAGACAGAGACAGAGACAGAGACAGAGACAGAGACAGAGACAGAGACAGAGACAGAGACACAGAGACAGAGAGACAGAGAGACAGAGAGACAGAGAGACAGAGAGACAGAGAGACAGAGGGACAGGGACAGAGACAGAGACAGAGACAGAGAGAGACAGAGACAGGGACAGGGACAGGGACAGGGACAGGGACAGGGACAGGGACAGAGACAGAGAGACAGAGAGACAGAGAGACAGAGAGACAGAGAGACACAGAGGGACAGAGGGACAGAGACAGAGACAGAGACAGAGACAGAGATATGAAGACAGTGATCCAGAAAGGAAAGTCTCACGCAAAGTGAAGGGAAAGGCATTCCATAAAGAGAGCCACAATAGCAGCAATAATGCAAGGGCATAATGGATAATCTATAACAGGAACAAAATGTTGGAGGCCTACAATGCGATAAAGCAGAATTATGAGATATAGGCCTACGAATTATCGAATGACGTGTGGGCCTAATTATGGGCTTACAGTAGAGTCCAACAGAAACCTGAAAGTGGAACACATTCCCAGACAACTCAGCTGCATTCACTGGGTCTATAACTGACCTCGTTTGTGTCATGATGGAACTGCTGACCACCTGACGGCCAAATGTGGTTCCAGCAGAAATTATGAACTATCCCTTCTCTCCTAAAAGTAACACCCTGATTTGTGGATGATCGGAACCAACAGGGTAGCCTGGGTAGGCCCCATCCCTTCTCTCTACAAGTAACACCCTGATTTGTGGATGATCGGAACCAACAGGGTAGCCTGGGTAGGCCCCATCCCTTCTCTCTACAAGTAACACCCTGATATGTGTATGATCGGAACCAACAGGGTAGGCCCCATCCCTTCTCTCTACAAGTAAC
This sequence comes from Aporrectodea caliginosa, assembly GCA_020284085.1. Lineage (NCBI taxonomy): Eukaryota > Metazoa > Annelida > Clitellata > Crassiclitellata > Lumbricidae > Aporrectodea > Aporrectodea caliginosa. The sequence continues at coordinate 1,270,517 of JACEVL010000078.1, forward strand.
ACCCTGATTTGTGGATGATCGGAACCAACAGGGTAGCCTGGGTAGGCCCCATCCCTTCTCTCTACAAGTAACACCCTGATATGTGTATGATCGGAACCAACAGGGTAGGCCCCATCCCTTCTCCCTTACAAGTTACACCCTGATATGTGGATGATCGGAACCAACAGGGGTAGGCCCCATCCCTTCTCGCTACAAGTAACACCCTGATATGTGTATGATCGGAACCAACAGGGTAGGCCCCATCCCTTCTCCCTTACAAGTTACACCCTGATATGTGGATGATCGGAACCAACAGGGGTAGGCCCCATCCCTTCTCCGTATACAAGTTACACCCTGATATGTGGATGATCAGAACCAACAGGGATAGGCCCTTATCCCTTCTTCCCTACAAGTAACACCCTGATCTGTTGTCTTTTCCCCACGGCTGCTACACGCGTGTGAACGTGAGGAAGATCCTTACTGATGTAGTAGTACGTATTGCCTGCTCGGTATTCTGGTACGTTTGGAATGGACTGGAATGGGTCGAAGAGGAGTGTGAACCGCTTCCGTCGAAGTGGACTGGTACAGCTGAGGATCATGACCGGGGAGTTTTCGGAGTAGAGGATGCAATCGTCATACTCAGTCTTCGTCACCTGACAAACAACGGCACACACTCACATTATACGCAAGTCCACGAAATTTAAAAACAGGTCCTTATTCTCCAGACTTCTCATTATGCATCCACCAAGTCACCTGACTGGGCGTATGCATGAGCACTTGTTATAGCGCCCCTTCAAGCTTTCTAATCAGAGGCGCTCCCAACTACAGGGCGGACACTGAATCGGAGTTTCACGCCGAAGCGCATGAGCAATTGCGAGTGAAGGACTTGCCCAGGGTCCCTACGCGGCGGCTTGAGGTGGATTCGAACCCGCAACCCTCCGGCTGCAAGGCACCGAACATACCCCTACACCACCGCGCCCCACGTTCGCGATAGTGTAGTGCATGGTTAGCGTACGATACTGTCAGTCGAGAGACCGAGGTTTCCCGCTTACTAGTGACAGTCGACAAAGCTTTTAAGATTTCTACCCCTATCACATGACATGGCACCATCCAACAATTCCTGTAGACATAATTTTTGCTTGTTAATAAAATGGCTAATGTAAAAGCCATATTAATTTTCAAGCCTCTAGGAGCTCCATAGATAGATGCTCTCGGAGTATGACGATTCTTTCTACTGAATCCTGAGACACTAAAACGTGACTAAGGATGCAGACCTGCGTTAGCGCCAGACGGCATGGCGTCGCACAATTGGTCTATACCTCGTCACCTAGTCATTGCAAGTACGCAGCAGGATTCTTTAATTCACGATTTTGTGAACGGAATGGGTTGACAGATAAAAAGCGAATGTTGAGCCGATGTACTTATTAACAGGAGGTGCAGTAAATCTAGTTTTTCAGGAGCTGTCTTCCGAAATCAAAGGAAATAGATGCTCGGGAACTATTGGAGTCACAAGAAAATAGCTTAAGTTTAACAGATTAACATGTTTGACCTAACATAGTCTAATCTGGTGATTTTTATAGCTCCGTTATCATAATGTATAAAGCATCAATCTATGGTTACTTCAAATGAAGAAGAAGGAGAGAAGAACAATTCCTTAAGCTAGCCTGAGAGGCAGCCAGGTATGAACTGTTAGCTACGTAATTTTCTTAGCCCCAGCTGATGTAATATATTCGTTCATAATGACATTTAACATCACATAGGCTAGCGCAGTGAGCGCCTATGAGTAGATATCTTGAACCGGCGCTATATAAATTTTCAATTACATTACATTACAAGATGGCAGATGGCCGGTTCTCTCCCTCGCCAAATCATCTTCCAACCGACAGTGTACGGTCAGTGTGGCTCACACATTATAGCTGAGTTGGCTAGGGGGTGCAAGTGGAGCAGAAATCCCGAAATGTTTTTTTGCCCCGGCGGGGATTTGAACCCCGACCTCTCGACTGATAGTCCAGTACGCTAATCCGTAGAGGCCTATACTATAGCGCACACCATTGAAGCCATAGTTAAACTCATACACAGGTCGAGTTCCGATTGGTCAACGAAACCAGAATTGAAGCTATAGCTTGCTATAACAAAATGTAGGCCTATGTTTAGAACCGCAGCTATATTTACAGAGTAAAATATAGGACATGCATATTCCAGCATTTTGATGACACATCCATGTATATGTATAGTCTATAGGTTATGTATACACAGACTCATATAGAACGTATGATCGCATCAGCATCAATTCCTTGATAGAGGACACGATCTGTTATCTCTTAATCGAAATCCGTAATCCACTGCAGCTCCCAATTCATTCTTAATCCATTAATTGTGATGCCGCTGCTGCCCGCTTGTGGCGCCAGTTTATTAGATTTCTTTAATAAAACCCTTGATCTGCGTCCTTCCTATAAATCTTGCTGTTTCATGTCTTCGTGACCGCGAAGGGTCATCCGAGGGACAGAGACAGACAGGCAGAGACAGAGCGACATAGACAGACAGAGATAGATATACATAGAGAGACAGAGATAGCGATACATAGACAGAGATATATATATAAAAATATATACATATATAGACAGAGACAAATATATAAATATATAGAGATAGAGAAAGAGAGAGGGAGAGAAAGAAAGAAAGAGAGAGAGACAGACAGACAGACAGACAGACAGAGAAAGAGAGAGGGAGACAGAGAGAGAGAGAGAGACAGAGAGACAGAGAGAGAAGAGAGAGAGAGACAGAGAGAGAGAGAGAGAGAGAGATAGAGACAGACACAGACAGAGCGACATAGAGACAGACAGAGAGAGAGAGAGACAGAGAGACACACACAGACAGAGCGACAGAGAGAGACAGAGAGAAGAGAGAGAGACAGACAGACAGACAGAGACAGAGAGAGAGTCGGAAGAGAGGGCGGCAGGGTCGGTTGATGAAGCTGCTTTGCTTGTGCATCAGAGGTTAATTGAAAGTCGCTCGTTCTGATCGTCGTCGGATATAGGATTGCGATGTCAGGTCTGCGCCGATGTCTTCCTAGACCCAGATATTACACTCCATGGCTCCTCCTGTGTATTAGGCGTTTGTCTACGAAGGCCTTCGGAGATTTCTAAAAGGCGCTTATAACGGACACATATACATATGCGTATAAACATACATACATACATAATACATGCATACATACATGCAAACAAAAACATACAAACAAAAACAGACAAATATTCATACATTTGTACGTACATAAATGCATGCATACATAAAACCATACATACATACAGACTTAGATACACGCTACATACACATATATACATACATGCACATACATGCAGCCACGACACACACTCGCCATATACTTCGGCGTGAAACTCCGATTCAGTGTCCGCGCTGTTGTCGGGAGCGCCTCTGAGTAGAATTCAGGGGCGCTATAACAGTGCTCATACATACATACAGACATACATTTATAATGCACTTACATAAATACATAGGCATACATTAAAAAAAATATACATACACACGTATAGCCTACGTATATTTACAGACATACACATATGTAGATAGATACATACATATGGAGAGATACATCCATAATATACCTACATGCAGACATATACACAGGTCTACACTCCACATGGATTGCTGCATCAGATGCGACCGTGTTTCAGGCCATCATCCATCGTTTTATGGGGGTCTCTTGAGTGTCTCAGCATTGGTTGACCCTCCTCATTGGGAATCACCCCCTCTGCAGCCCATGAACGCCAGTTGGTGAAAAATATAACTGAACTCCACACACCTCCCCATTTCGTCCTTCTTTAACTCTTTGAAAACTCTTACAATAGAAGATTACAAAAGTCTAGGTACGTAGAGTACTGTTTAACGACACCGTAACTTATAACGAAGATGATCAGCGGCGCCCTCCTCCCTTATCCAGGCTTCGGACTGGCACAAACCCTAAAACTACGAAGGGCAACAGCTTAACACTCGCTTTAGGGCCGTTGATACGCTATATGATATAAGATTGATACGCTATAATATTATCATATAAGATCACTGTGAGATCAATTATATTTATATATGATTAACTACTGGGGATTAATAGACAATCTTTCAGAGGGGCAACAACGCCTAAAACTACTGGGGCTAATCTATATAACTACTGGGGCAATATCCTAAATATACTATATATATATATATATAACTACTGGGGCAAATCCTAAAATATACTGGGGCAAATCCTATTTTGTTAGAGTTTCTTGGTCTCTTGCCTGGCGGTGACCAGTCCTCCTCCTGGTAGGGTGGGGGAGATCGTTGGGCCATTCTGGCCTCTTCCGGTCATTTGTCTTCCAGTACCTGCCTCCTGCGTTAAAATATGCACTGCTTTGAAAAGTCTTACAATGGAAGGTTACAAAAGTCTAGATAGATAGATTCTGTTTATGGACGTGTGAGTCATAATGAAGATGATCGGCGGCGCCCTCCTCCTTTATCTAAGCTTCGGACTGGCACCACTCGCAGCGACGAAGTTAGCAACAGACTTAACATTCACCTTAGGGCCGTTGATACTCTATATATGGTATAAGATCAGTGTGAGATTAATGATACTTAAGAAGGGCAATAGAACTCGCAAGAGACAATCTTTCAGAAATGGAGAAGTTTTGTTAGAGCCTCATCGTCAGCGAATACTTGACGGAGGAGAAAGAAAGAAAGATATATATATATACCGTTATGTTTCTATGTTTGCATGTGTGTATGTATTATGCATGTATATAGATACATGCATAATAGATACAAACATGCATACATAAATTTACTCTGGTCTAAAAAGGGTTGCGACTAAGGATAAACTGAATAAAAGTCTTAAGATTCATAGAATAATATGGTTCGCTTTTAGCGGGTATGTTGCAAATATTATACACACGCACGCACACCCGTGTGCTTATATGCAATGCATTGTGCCCGTGGAGTCGTACGGACGTCTATAGGTTTACACCGTGTACAAGAATGCTACATCATTCAAACTACGCTGCATGCTTAGGAATGGTAATGCTAAATCCCGTGCATAGGATCATCATCAGCTTAGAGATAAGCTTATATAGTCCTAATATACACATTAGTCAGTGCTGGATTTAGACTTGCGAAATTCTAATCCGTTAACGTTTGAGAGGCCTTCGCATCACTATTTAAAAAAGATACAGTTTGCACAAACCTGGCAGCATAACACCAAATTTAGTATAAATTGTTATTGGAGATGTCATGATTAACATTGCTTGGCCATATCAGTAGAAAAACAATTGAATATGTAGTAGGTTACACGTAAAATTATCTTGAAAATGCAAATACTGATTCGTCACAGTGAGATTAAATGGTAGCAAACTGTATTAGAATGTTAAGTTAGTTTTATTTAGTTCGTTTGGTAACAGGAATTATCACTGTCGATGATACCGTTCACGGAATTTAAAAGCCATCATCATGTCTTTTACTACAGCTATAAATCTTATAGTGTTAGCTCAAAAATGTTAAAAAGTTTTCCACATGATGATTTTATGGATTGCACAGTCATTAACTGTATCGTCAGTTGGAAGACTGAGCGGTTTGTAACTTTCTGTACCTAAAACCACGTTTTTTGCTCAGAGCAAAAAACTTTTCTTGCCAAAGCATGCTTCAAATGTCATTCTTGATCTTTCTTAACTGGGAAGTGGTCTTTCTGCATAGCAGTTTGTTACCAGTTGGTTTAAAAAGCCGAAATGATAATTTAACCACTGGAAAAGTCAGTTGAATTCTTTCCTTCAAGATAATTTGATACCAGTCTAGAAAGCTGGAACTGTTTTAAAATCTGAAATAGGTTCAAATAGCTGTCTTCACGCGAGTATGGAATAGCTTCAATTCTACAATAAGGCGTTGATCAACATTTTCAAAATAGGCTTTCGTCATCAACGTAACACCCTCATACAGCTGTCCTTCTGATAGGTCTACTTCCAAACTAATTAATCGATTTGTAGGCAACCCCTCTGACGCACGCTCGTGAATAAGCTGGTGCCCTGCGCTTAGCTTTAGAGTGGCGCTTTAGAAATTTGGAGAATATAATTACTATTAGGCAAGTAACAGTATCAGCAATGTCTTGTCTGCATATACTGTTGCTCGCTTGCTCACACTGGCTTGTAACTGATCAATAATTGGATTTACTAATTTCCTCATTAGCTGATTCGCCCGATCGTTCACTCAATGACTAATTAACTGATTAATGAATGAAGGATTGTGTTCGAAACTTGTCTCTTGTGTCAGTATATTATCAATGTCAGGTATACATTACTGTCATCCATCTGTTTCCGCCTCCTGCTCTGTCTATTAGACGCGCATTTGTAATCCACATTCGGTAGTCTTTCTGTGGCTTTTTGTTCTATTTCATCAGTTGTCACGGGTTTCAGTGATTAGCAGTGGGCTAATGACACAATAAGGCCCTAAAAACATGACATGATGTCAGCGTCAAACTGAACTGTACCACTTACCATGTCAATGTGTCCATGTATTTTCGCTTATTCGCGGGTTGTCTGCTAGTCTGCTTCATAAATGTTATTAACAATTATTGTGTTAACGGTCAAAATCTGTGCTTAGTGCAGTTTGCGAGACTTTGAATGGATAAATAGTTGCAGACTTTATCAGGTTTATCGTCGGGAGTCTTAGGACTTGGGGAGTTTTTTGGGGACGTCTTAAAAGTATTGCCTTCTAAAAGTAAGACTTATGCTGCTTATTCGTGATTGTAGTCTGACACTCTTGAGTCCGCCGTCCTCATACAGTAATTTTTTCAAAAATGATGCCTCTGGCAATGCGAAGCCCTAAGCGATGACAGAAGAAGAGCAGGTGAATTATCTGGAGGATGGATTGATTACCTGGTAGATGACGTAATGTTCGTGGTAGACGACATCATAATCGGAAGTCGTCATTTCGTAATAGGGACAAATGAAGTCCATTTCGTCGTAGTGATTCACTTGGATCACGTGGTCGTTCTTGCTCGCTTTGAATCTGCAATCAAATATAGGCTATGCAGACTATATCATAAAAATTATATATACTACATGTATATTAATACATACTATACTACTAAGATGTCGATATACATGTATACTTGTAATTGTATAACTCGGTTCAACAGATAACTTCATCCTACTTAAGTCGCAAACTTCTACTATCAGTGAGATAGGCCTAGCCATAATATTGTGTGGCGTTGTTGAGGTTCTGAGGGTGACTTAATAATTCCCAGCAATACACACTCTACTGTATGCCTATGATTATACTTAGGCTATAATTTATTACTCGGAGCGATCAGACCGACACAACACACCAAAGTCCCGGAAAGGATGTATAAATTAAAATCTAGGGGACTGGATCAAAGAAACCTAGAATTCATCCACCATCTGCTAAAATAATCTAAAGTGGCGCACCATGCGACCTGTCAGTCATAGGCCTACTTCTGTCCATAAGATAATAAAATTCATCTCATAATGACAATTCCCATCACACGGACTAGCGTAGAGGGAGCCTCTGATGAGTTTGTTCTTGAAACTCCGATTTAGGGACCTGGGCAAGTCCTTCACTCGCAATTGCTCATGCCTCTGAGCGTGAAACTCCGATTCAGTGTCCGCGCTGTAGTCAAGAAGCGCCTCATGAGTAGAAATCTTGAAGGGCGCTATAACAAGTGCATCATACATACATACATACGTACATACATAAATATTCCATTACAGTCACATTTACTTCATTTTGTCAGAGGGAAATTTCCAAAATAGTCGTCATCCTCATCCAGAACAATGAATATGATGACATTTCGTGGAGCAGAAGAAGAGTTCAGGGAATGATCTACACCTGCTTCTCTCCATTTGTATACGTATACTGTGACTGAACATCATTAACACAACGCTCTCAAGTGACACTCGGCGTCGTCGTCGCTAGTGTTACACTGTTACTTGCATAGATTGGACAGTATACAATGCATAAAGCTACAAAGAAACCTTTCCTATTGTAAGTGGCTCTCGCCAGGTACGTATGCTTGTCTATAGGTGTATGCATATTATCCTGTATATATGTTAGAAGCAGTTTCGTGTTTCACTGTTCACTGGTATTAATTTATGACTAATTTACTGCCTCATGAAACCGCATTATCGATTCGACAAAGGTATTGTACGGGTATACAAACTATACATCACACACTGTGACAAGCATCGATAGGCTATAAGCAGGTAGCTAATTAGCGCGAGAAACCTATTTCAGCTAATTGCTTTCACGTGTTATTGCACCGACGTCTGTCAATGATGTATCATAGCAACCCAGTATATATATGTCTGTCTGTCTCTCCACATCTATACATGCATACATGCAATGAAATATTCGAACAATAATTATTGTTTAGTTTAATCTGTAACCCTATTTATATGCAATATGACTTTATACAATAATGTTTTCATAGTGTCCTATTATTCAAGCAATGGAGCACAGAACAATGCATTCACGAATACAATAGAACATTTTAATATAGGCTAAGTCTTGTTTATTTTAATAAAATAATAAGTATTTGGTTTAGTAAAAGTCGTGTTTTCGGAGTTGTTTTATTTATTTGCTGCGTACTTTATTACTGTGTAACCAGTCATGATGAATCGATGAAACTTCGAGAATAGCAACAACGTAGGTCTATGGCGTAAAAATGACCTATATACCTGTGTAAGTAAGTATGTATGTATGTAGTATGTATGTATAATAGTAAGTATGTATGTATGTACGTATGTATGTATGTATGTAATGTATGTATGTACGTATGTATGTTTGTATGTATGTATGTATGACAGCACTTGTATAGCGCTCTTTAAGTAACTCACGTCTACATACGAATCACCGAACAAATGTTTCTTAAGACGGGCAGAAAACGTTTCCTAAACAGATAAAGATGCCTTATGCATAGGCCTATGTACATGTGCATAAGTCCCTATATGCATGTGATGTGTGTATATATTATATATGCATAAATTTGTAATTAGTATATTGACATGTCTCCATAGCCCATATATATATTACATATATATATATTATATATATTACATAATTATATATATTATATATATATATTACATATATATATTACATATATATTTTTTATATATATTATATTTATAGATACAAGATACGCGCTTGTGTGTAAATGTCTATTCTGGAAGCGTTGCTTATGTGATCGTCATGGAACCTGTATAGTCTAGAAAAGCATGGCGAGTGTTGTCTGCCTGGAATGTTAAGTATGGTCGATGTCAGAGACATCGCTGCCACAGTTCGTACATTCAGCAGGCCTTGCGTCAGTAGCCGCGTGTCAGACCCTCATCGCTGCAACTGAATTCCTCCTCTCTTACCTCGGTGCTTGTTCATCACCAACTCCGCCAAGTGATTGAGTGAGTGAATGAATGAACGAGAGTGAGTGAATGAATGAACGAGAGGACGAGTGACGAAACTAAAAAGAGAATATGGATTTATATATAAAAACATTGGCAAACACGTTTGAATGAATCGAGAGGATGAGCGAAATAAGTGCATGGACAAACAAATTAACGAGTGAGTTAATTAGTCATTGAGTGAACCATCGAGCGAATCAGCTAATGAGGAAATTAGTAAATGAGCGAAGATTGGAAAGAAGGAAAGATGGGCAGAAGATAGAAAACACTGAAAGGAGGAAAAAGAGAAAGGATGGACTATAGTCTAGTCAATCGATTGAAATTTCTATTGTTGCCTTTCTGTGACCTCTACGGTACAAGCATATAATATTTCATATATTATTTCTCTTGATGATCTATAGACCTGTCACAGATTAAGGCTTAAGAAATCCGCCGAGAGCTGCCAGTGGCGCTATATAAATGTTCAATTACAAAATTACAAATTTGTTTAAATCATGCAAGTGGATTATGCTTCCAGCTTTTAATTCGGCTTTGTGCAATACCTTATTATTTCGAAAGCCCGACCTTTTGTCCGCTCTTTGGAGAGGGCCTTTCATCCATTGTTTGCATGGCCTTTACTCCTTTCATCCATTGTCCTGCTGTTCATGCTCCTTCCTCGGTTCTTATTCGTTTTCCTATTCCTCTTTGTGGAGCACGGTATATCCGATTGGTAAGAGAGCTCACCTTGTAACGCGGAGAGTACGGGTTCGAGCCTCCCCTGAGGCGGTTACTATATGTAGGGACTCTGGGCAAGTCCTTCACGCACAATTGTTGAGCATCGTAGATTAATTGGTCATTAGATGATGGCGCTTAATAAATTAGTAGTAGTAGTAGTAGTAGTAGTAGTAGTAGTAGTAGTAGTGGTGGTGGTGGTGGTTGTAGTAGTAGTAGTAGTAGTAGTAGTAGTAGTAGCAGTAGTAGTAGTGGTGGTGGTGGTGGTGGTTGTAGTAGTAGTAGTAGTAGTAGTAGTAGTAGTAGTAGTAGTAGTAGTAGTAGTAGTAGTAGTAGTAGTAGTAGTGGTGGTGGTGTGGTGGTGGTGGTTGTAGTAGTAGTAGTAGTAGTAGTAGTAGTAGTAGTAGTAGTAGTAGTAGTAGTAGTAGTAGTAGTAGTGGTGGTGGTGGTGGTAGTAGTAGTTGTAGTAGTAGTAGTAGTAGTAGTAGTAGTAGTAGTAGTAGTAGTAGTAGTAGTAGTAGTAGTAGTAGTAGTAGTAGTAGTAGTAGTAGTAGTAGTAGTAGTAGTAGTAGTAGTAGTAGTAGCAGCAGCAGCAGCAGCAGCAGCAGCAGTAGTGACACAAAATACAACACACTGTTCGACTCATACAAATTCATTCCTCTGACCATTGAAACCTTGGATCTCATAAACAACAGCGGCCTCACTTTCATATCTGACCTGGGGCACAACCTGGCTCGTATATCCGGAGACACTCGAGAAGCTGTTTGAGCGGCTCTCAATAACATAATCATGCAGCGCTTCAACGCTGTCGCGTTCCGTGGCCTTTGTTATGCCTGAATTGGAGGAGACGTAACCGTTCCACATGCTCATTTTTTGTCTCCGGACAATTTTTTTTATCACCTGAGGGATCATAGCTACTTTTGGTAAAAAAAAAATAATAATAGGTGAGAGGTGATGAAGTGAACGAGAGCATGGACAAACGAATAAGCGAGTGAGTAAATTAATCCTTTTTTGAGTTCCTTAGGGATCATAATAATAATATAAATAATAATAATGATTAATAATAATAATAATAATAATAATAATAATAAAATCAGCAATTTCTTCATATAATAATAATAATAATAATAATAATCAATCAATCAATCAATCAATAATCAATAATAATAATCAATAATAATAATAAAATCAAGCAATCAATCTTCATACTCAATCCTGCAATGCTCTTCAATCAATATTTCAATCAATCAATCAATATCAATCAATCGTTTAATTCAATAAATCCAGTTGTCACGGACGCAACTGGTTACTGGTAACACCTCTTAAATTAGTCTTAATAGCTTCTCATCCTCTCCTATTTCCTTCCTAGTCATCCTTTTCCTCCTCAGTTGTTGTTCCTCTTCTTCCAACCATTTTTACCTGACAATTTCATCATGTAGACTCCTCCTCTTCTTCATTCTTCTCCATCCTTTATTTCTTCATGTCTTCCCCATGCTATTCATCTTCTTCCTTTTCCTTCTTACACCTCCTCCTCCACCTCCTATCCTCAGTTGCCGTTCCTCTTCTTCCCTCTGCATATATTTTTTGTATTCTTACTTAAAAATTTGATTTTACTCATCCTCCTCAATCTTCTTCTTCTCTCATTTCTTCATCTCCTCGCCCCTACTTTTCATCATCTTCTTTTTCCTTCTTTTCCTTCTCCTCTTTCCTATAGCCTTCCTCCTGCTCAGTTGCTGTTCAGCTTCATATTCTTCAGCAGCAATGTCTTCATATTCTGCTTCTCTCTCTGTTCTCACCTTCCTCTTCCTTCTCACCTCTTCTTCTTCTTCCCTTCTTCACCTTCTTCTTCTTCTTCTTCTTCTTCTTCTTCTTTCACCTTCTTCTTCTTCTTCTTCCTCCTCCTCCCTCCTCCTCCTCCTCCTCCTCCTCCTCCTCCTCCTCCTCCTCCTCCTCCTCCTCCTTCTGGTCCTCTCATTCCGCTTCCTGCACTTCATCCTCCAATTACTGCGTCTGCTAAGAAAACGACTTGACAATCAGACCTCGGTCGCTGGCTCCTAAGAATTCTCCTAAGCAGTTGCCCTATCATCATCATCATCATCATCAACACCATCATCTTCAGCGGCATCATTATCAGCGTAATCACCGTGGCCATCATCGCCTTCATCATCAACCTCGGCACGGGCGGTATCGGCCATACCAATTTTACTTCCGTTTCTTCTTGTCCACCTCAGCAGCCCCCGCTCAAGACCTCATCTCCATACTCTCCACTCGCTAGAAAATCTGTCTATATCTATTATATATGCCCCTATATATATATATATATATATATATATATATATATATATATATAATACATACATATACCTATGGATTATATATTTATACATAAATATGAACATATGACACTCATATACGTGTACGTCATATATAATATATATAGATATATATATAATATATATGTACCTGCTCATATATATATGCATTGGAGCATATAGTTACATATATAATTTGGCACTGGCGATGATTTTTCTCTAGCGAAAGAGAGATTGCCATGACAACCGGGTGGCTCATGAGGTAGGCTAGGAAGAGGGAAGGGCTGAGGAAAAGCTGCAGCGATTACCTGTGACTCGTCGAAGGAGAGATGATTAGCGAGTGAAAATACAGGCCAGGTGAGGAGGAGGAGGAGAAGGTTGAGAGTGGACGAGGAAGAGAGGAGAGCCTCCAGAGGGAAGATGGAAAAAGGATAGAGGGAAGGGTCTTCGGTATCGTCACCTAGTGGGAGAAAGGTCCAGGTCAGAGGAAGAGAACCAGGCGGAGAAGATAGTGAGGGTATAAGGCTGGGAAAAGTTGATGGAAAGGGAGAAATTACGACTACTGCTGCTGCCCCAAAGGTTGACTCAGCCTTCCACTCCCTGTGGGCGATGGTGAAATGAGCAGTAGGACAGATGGGCGCCTTGCGGGCTGCCATACAGTTAACATCGACTCCTGTTAAAGTTGTTATCATAAAATCGACTCCTGTTAACGTTGTTAATCATCTGTTACCACTATTTCATGTATTCTTACTGCGTATACTTGTCAGTTTGAATTTATAAACGCATATTAAAAGGATAAAGGAAAAAAGAGGATTGTTCAAAAGACGAAGAGGAAGAACTGGAAGGAGAAAGGAGAGGAAGAAGATCAGAGATGATAGGAGAGAAGAGGAGAAGCAGAAGGAGAGGAAAGAGGAGGAGGAGAGGAAAACGGAGGAAAACGGAGGAGGCAGAGAGCAAAGCGAAACGAGGTAAAGTGATTATTATGTAGCACCAAAGGCAGTTTATATAAAGGTCTTTATACTTGTTCACGCTTTGCACCTAAACATTTATCATATGACAACTGCAATGACGTTTATATATATATATATACATATATAGGAAAACGGAGGATGAGGATGAAGAGAAAGGCCATATAATGCTGATATGACGTATATATATATATATATATATATATTATATATATATATTATATATATATTATATATATTTGGTTGATATATATATATATATAGTAAAATTGAGGAAAGAAGTTATGATTACGAGAGGAAAAGGAGAAGGAGGATGAAGACTGCATAAAAATTTTGTCATGTGATAAATGTTTAGGTGCAAAGCATGCACAAATATAAAGGCCTTTATACTTGTTACTTTTCTTGGTGGATCTATATATATATATATATAAATATATATATTTGGTTGATATATATATATATATATATATATATACTTGAGGCTATGATATATATATATATATATATATATATATATATATATATAGGGCATACAATGCATAAGTATACGAATCATGCTGTTAAAGATGCGCATGGATGCATGGTGAAATGACGGACTTATGGTGAGATCTTACGTTTGCAACTATAGGCAATAATCTTCGCATGTTTTCATCCTCAGACGTTATTACCAAATTGAAGACTATGTGATAATTAAATAAGCTCATACAGCTGCCGCAGCCACCACCACCACTACTAACAACCAATACAACTGCTACTGCTAAAACTGGGCCCAACTGCTACTATATACTGGGCTACTATTACTACTATATATACTACTACTACTGCTACCACTGCTACTACTGAATCACTACTACTAGATGCGCAACTACTGAAACTGCTACTTATGGACTGAGATCTTGCTACTGCAACTACTACTAATACCAGCCTCACCATCGTTTCAACCATCACTACTGACTACAACAATACTACCAAAGTGAGGCGTACCACTAATTAACTGTCAGATACCACTACTACTGCCACCACTGCCACCGCCGCCACCACCACCACCACCACTATAGC
>JACEVL010000078.1:1290000-1340000 GCA_020284085.1 Aporrectodea caliginosa
CGCGAATAAGATTTTATTAAGGAGAGTGAGAGAGAGAGAGAGAGAGAGAGAGAGAGAGAGAGAGAGAGAGAGAGAGAGAGAGAGAGAGAGAGAGAGCGAGAGAGAGAGAGAGAGAGAGAGAGAGAGAGCAGAGAGAGAGAGAGAGAGAGAGAGAGAGAGAGAGAGAGAGAGAGAGACAGAGACAGAGACAGAGACAGAGACAGAGACAGAGACAGAGACAGAGACAGAGACAGAGACAGAGACAGAGACAGAGACAGAGACAGAGACAGAGACAGAGACACAGAGACAGAGAGACAGACAGACACAGAGACAGAGACAGAGAGAGAGACAGACAGACAGAGACAGAGAGACAGAGAGACAGACAGAGAGACAGAGACAGAGAGACAGAGACAGAGAGAGAGAGAGAGAGAGAGAGAAGAGAGAGAGAGGAAGGAAGGAAGGAAGGAAGGAAGAAAGGAAGGAAGGAAGGAAGGAAGGAAGGAAGGAAGGAAGGAAGGAAGGAAGGAAGGAAGGGAGGGAGGGAGGAGAAAGAGAAGGACAGTCAGAAGGAACATACATACATACATACATACATACATACATACATAGGACTAAATACATACAGACATACATACATAGGACTAAATACATACAGACATACATACATGGAGACGCTGAGAGATGGGTCGGGACATTACAAATGAAGAATAAGTTGACTTGCTTGTAAATGCGCTGCATGTGTCCATGAGGTCTAATGGTCAAAACATTTCTCTTTCCTACTGACCAAGTCCACATAGGCCATACATCAAGGATGTAATTAGATATCCTTGCCCGCATGATCCAAAGCGTATAAAACCATTACGAAGAGAATGCTTTTGTTACAGGAATCTTAACGATCGGGAGCTTTCAGGTATGACCTATCTCAGTGCTTGCCCTCTGGCATACAGTAGAGTTCCTTTGAGAACGGGTCCATTAATTGGAACAGGATCCTCGTTAGCTGTGTTGATTTATAACTCGATACAAACGAGGCATCTGAACTTCGAAGACGGGAGTCAAGTTGTTTTGTTATGAACCATTGAACCCCCCCCCCCCCCGGTTTTCCGAATCTCTTGAACGAACGTACCTTGGATCCAGAAATCGAAAAAATTTCCTCTCCTTCTTTCTATTTCTGTGTTACGACCGGATATATATTATGTCCTCATCTCGTCGTCATTATCTCATGACCTTTGTCACTTTATGTCCTTCAAGGTTCTGTTTTCTGGCCTCTCCTGTTCATTTAAATACCCTCACTCTTTCTCTGATGTACTGAATAATCCGTGTAGCACCATCACCTAATAGATCTGATATATGTATATATTTGATTGATTTTTTATTTAGTAACCATAACAGAACAAGTAATAAACCATTCGGTAACATTGGCAGACATGTAGGCCTATGGATACTCAGGAGACCCAAAAGGGGCCAAAGGTCCCGCTGGTCAGGGCCACCTGGGAAGAACGCTTAGTCAACAGGTCAACATAGTACAAATGGTATAAAGGCCAACGGAATAAATAAGCTTTGGATCAAAATTAGCAATAAGGAGGCTTAACTATTACTTAGCTTTATATATATATATATATATATATATATATATATATATATATATATATATATATATATATATATATATATATATATATATATATAAAAGCCTGGATGGCTGTGTCCTATCTCGTATGCAATTCATTCTGTCACCTTTGTCACTTTGTGTCCTTCAAGTTCTGTTTTCTGGCCTCTCCTGTTCATTTAAATACCCTCACTCTTTCTCTGATGCACTGAATAATACGGTATATATTTAATATGCATTATATATATGAAATGTATATTAAATATCCTCAAGCTATTTACATAAAAGGGTCACTTTAGCAGAATTTAAAGGGACCGCTCCCATGCTCGCTGGAAGATTGTTCTAGTGGGATGGACCAAAGCACTAGAATAAGCCTGCTCTTTGGTCTCGTGTGAACATAGTGCAGCGAGGGGCCAGAAACACTGCAATATATTATGGCGAATTTCTTAGAAATGCTGCACTAATTATATTCCATCAGTAATACATTGTACAGTATTTGAAATTATTTAATGAGGTTCTGATTCTTAAGATGGGCCTACAATTCTATAATAGTGTAGTATAACAACAACTTGCAATATGATTGCCCTACAACGTTTAGAGATCGTAACAAGGTACTGCGAACTATTTAATTTATAACATGACGCACATGTACGTGAAAGTGAACCACGGTTTATTATAATAGAGCAATGTTGTTGGATTGCCAATTACAAGTTTGCGGGGAGCTTAGTATGGTATCGGTCAGGGCCGTAGATCCGGGGGAGAGAAGGGTGAAAATTCCCTGATTTCCCTCCCCCACTTTTAAGCTTTGGCAGGGACTGTGAAGGAATTCCCTCCACACTAGTGGAAATTTGGCATATTGTTTGCTCAGTGGATTACTACAGTAATCACAATTCCTACGCAATTCTGTTATACGGGCTTCTTAATGGAAGTATACACACTTTTGAAGGGTAGTTTCGCTCCCCACATGCCGAAACAGATTTACGGTCCTGGTATCTGTAGTGTTGTTCTAAGCGGCGTTCGACCTTTAGCCGGAAGGAGACAGTTGGGCCGTGAAGTCAACGCCTTCGTATGTGGCATGAAGTTGTCCAAGTTCGACCGTAAGACGGTGAACTGTGTCGTCAATCTTTTCTCTGTCGCCTCCACGAACAGCTATTTCAATAATTCGTTTAACTGCGGATCCACTGTTCGCTTTCTTCCTCACCGCTAGAGTAGTCCTGCTATCAGCACAAGCAACGATGAGCTCTGCCCAGTCGATTCGCTTAGTTACCAGGCTCTGTATCCGACAGGAAAATCGTTCAAACAGGTCAAGAGGACAGAACGGAGTGTATTCGACGATGAGACGAATTTCAATACAGTTGTCTGGTAGCAGCGTAGGCCAGTATGCCGTTTCTACTTCCGGTTCTGCTATTTCCGTGTTATAGGAGGGTAGTACTAGACAAGGGTGGTGAACGTTGCTACGGAAATCCCGGGGGTAAACGGGCGCGTAGCCCAAGTCTAGTCTTTCAAGGACGTCCACGTTACGCTCTAGACTGTTTTTCGCTCGAAGGTCGAAGCAGAGAGCGCGCAGGAGTGGCCTTGAGATGATTCCATTCGTGAACATCAGATGCTTTGCTTCTACGAAGACTGCTTCGTCCATGCGACCTACAACGTCAAAGACATCGTGCGGCTTATAATCCCAGAAGGAACAAACAGGTGGCCGAAACACCTGACAGAGTATGCGGAGAAACATATTACACCTGGCGAATACAAGGTTGGCCGCCTGGCGAATGCTCGGGAACCAGAAGATCATCCCGATGTCAGATAGAAACTGAAGACAGGTTTTGACGTCGCTTGCGTTCACGGTGCCTGTCTTTACTGCGAGTCTAAGTACTTCCTGCATTTCCATGTAGATGCCTTTCTGGTTGCATTTGATGGCCATTCCGAATTCCTTCCAACGGTCCAGTACAGGTGGTCGTACCATCGAAGACGAGCACCTGTTTCTGCTAATTGCAATCGATTCCATTTCAGTAATTAATTCGCTTATGCCGCTCACACTCTTTGAACTCACCATAGAGACATCGGACGACAGTTTGATCTCGTAGTTCCGATTACTTTTCAAGGTCGGCCGCAGTTGTTGAAGCTCTTCAGCGACCTGGAAATCTACGCTCTTTAAGTCCTCCCGAAACTTGTCCAGCTGCATCGATCGCTTCTTTAGATGCGACTTGGAAAGTTCAAGGACAGTCTGTCTGTCGGAGTCAGCCTGCTCACGTGACACTAAGTCGCATTTTGTTCCGACGAGTTTGACGACGGCTTCGGGAGCGTGTGCGAGAACGAGGTCAAGAAACGATCCGACCGAATGCTCGAATCCGTCAACCGTGAAACTGCTTTCGTCAAAGACAATGAGGTAGGTGGCGCTGCGGTCAAGAAGCAGAGACCGAATTGTGCGGTAGATCTCGTCTCCGCTGACGTCGTAGATAACAAAAGGAACATTGTTCCTTGTCTTCCACGAGACCACTTCGGCGGTTGAATCGGATGTCGATGTGACGCCCGTCAAGGACGGTTTGAAGGAGGTTAGGCAACGAACCAAACTGGTTTTACCGCATCCGTGGCTGCCTAGAAAGATCAGTTTCGTGTTGCTAAGGTTTTTGACGCTCTTTATTTCCAGCTGCTTGAGATAGTTGTTCATAATCGTCAAGTCGCTGCTACGCCAAACGTTCTCTGGTGGAATCCTGAGAGGATTGTGGCACAACCAAAGACCAAGTCTTTCCAGGTCCTTGTGGGTGTGTGCGACCTTCAACGAGGTCATGTTATACATAGATGTCGGAAGTCTTTGTAAGGAATTATCGCTTAAGTCTAGCGTAACCAGCTTGATCAGGTTTCCGATTGACTCTGGAAGCCATTCGATGCGATTATTGCTGAGGATCAGTTTCTCAAGGGCTGCGAGACATCCGAGGCAGCTGGGTAGAGTTCGGATGTGATTCCATCCTAGATCAAGTTCCTGCAAGCGTTCCAGTCCAAAGAGCTCATCTGGAACGACTCTAAGTTCGTTTCGACTCAGCAGGAGCGTGTTCAGGTTCCTTAGTTGTCCGATTTCTGTAGGTAGAGTTGAAATGTGATTGCTCGATATGTCGAGCACTGTTAGTTTATCCATACCAAGTACGATCTTCGGCACGCTTCTAAGACAGTTCCTAGAAATATTGAACTCCTTAAAGTTGGCTTGGCCCTGCTCCGGAAGGTTGTTTATCCAGGTTTCCTCCAGGTTGAGACTTTCTAAGGAAGGCAGCTGGAAAATTACCTTTGGCACGTGTTCAGACTGGAGTTGACCGTTTCGGATGAGCCCAATCATGTGCGTTTCCACAGCTGAACCAAAGTTGTGAAAGTTCATGACGAGATGGCGCAGACTGTCCAGATGTCTGATGCTTCTGGGCAGAGTTTCTATGCAATTCCCCCACAAGATGATCTCTCGCATCTTCTGGCATTGGCCAATCTCCGACGGTAGCGTCCGCACGCCGGTGTACTGAGCGTTGAGGTAGCGCAACTCGGAAAGGCCTCCAATCTCAGCGGAAATGGATCTGATTTTGTTCCGCCCGATGTCCAAGACCTGGAGACGTCGGCATTTCCAGACGACATTGGGAACTGACGTCAGGTTGCACTCGGAAAGAAAGAGAATCCGGAGTTGTGGCAGTCGAGAAAGTTCCGTCGGCAGACCAGAGAATTCCGTCTGGTGGATTGGATTACGACTGATGTCCAGCAAAACCAGATGATCGAACTTACGAATGTCCGTAGGAATCGACTGCAACATATTCGTAGACGCATCCAACTGCGTCACATTTGGAGCTACAGAAGACATAGGAGAATTTTAGGCTTACTTTAGGGGAATAGTAACATTTAATGAAATAGTAGCCTAAACTCTTACTTTATAAGGATAATAACATTAAATGAAATAGTAAAGTCCAAATTTAGAAGAATAGCAAACTCCAAATTTATAAGAATAGTAATCTTAAATGCAATAGTAAAATTCCAAATCTGTAAGAATACTAATATTAAATTGAATAGTAAACTCCAAATAAATTTATAAGAATAATCTTAAAAGGAATAGTAAAATCCAAATTTATAAGAATAATAATCTGAAATGGAACAGTAAAATCCAAATGTATCAGAATAGTAATCTTAAATGCAATAGTAAAAGTCCAAATTTGTAAGGATAATAATCTTAAATGGAATACTATAAACTCCAAAGTAATAAAGCGCTAATTAAAAACCTAAGCGTGGTGTCTTTGTGGCCTATTCACGAGCGTCGAGTCGTGTCCGTGGAGTTGTCTAGAAACACAAGTGCAGGTCAAAGTCCGGTTGCCGGAAGTTTGATCTTCAACTGGTATATGTGGACATCTCGTAGGCGTAATCGTAATGACGATCGATTTGTATAGCGCCTACTCAGAGTAACATTCTCAGCTGTGCCTTTCGTAGGTCTAATGTGCTTAAGCTTTTAGGCGCAATATGGTGCACACAAAAATCTATTAACTTTGAAATTGTCTACATTACAAGCACTGTCAACTACAATATATTTATTAAATATTTATGTCACCTTATTAGTAGCTACTCTGTGGCTTTTGTGGTGAATTTACCTACATTATAATTATTAGCTTTGCAAATTGACTTATAATGATAAATACGGCCTATCATGTTATATTAAAGTCACAAATAATCATCAGATTACAGATTACAAAACCAATGCTTTAGCTGTGATCATCACGCCTTCTACTGATAGATGACGTGCTGTATAAATAGGCCAAGGCTTTGTTAAGTGCATAATTGCTGATGTTGTCTATGTGATAATATCCTTAGACACATATGTGACCGGCTGTGTTTATAGGTTCTATGTGATGACGAACGCTGGTGCTACATTGCGAACAATATAAGAAAATAATAGTGTTAAGAAAAGGGCGGTATAGTGGGATTAAGTTCTAAAAATGGGGCAGTTTGTGGCATTTGCTTTCATGGCAGTTGAACAAGAAGCAACAGGGACATAATGTATCGAATTAGAATGCAAAATGTTCTGCGCGGAAAGGCTGGCTATTGTTATTATTGCGTAACATCAATATATACTAACTGATTAATGAGTAATGACTGATGTAAACAGGGCAACCCTGTTATCGGAACTATGTTCCTTTGGGTTTAACTATTGAGACCCGGCATACGATTGCAAGAACTATGTGCCTGTATTATTATCATGGTAGTCAATAAATATATTGATTGATTGATTGATTGATTGATTGATTGATTGAACTTGAAATGCGCCATCCGTTGGCAAAAGCCAGAACTTACCTGTAAACAACGACTTCTGCAAGACAGTCAGACTCTTTCCCGACACGTCTATGACGCCTTCATCTGTTGAAACGGCGAGTAGATCCTCAGCGTCCAAGATGCCGCTAAGGAATCTTCTGTTCGTTATTGTCTTTTCCAGTTGGTAGGAGAGAGGTGGATTGATGCTGGAAGAACTGTCACATGGGTTCGTCAGACCCCTGGACGTGGTAACACGTAACTTTCCCGCACAGGATTTGACGGATTTGAGCGTCTTTCGACTGAGCGATTGAGTCGATGATGTCTTCCCTTTTCGAGTCCTTGACGTCGCTCCGTCCGCTGTCAGTGGCTGGACTCTGTGAACTTTCTTGAGGCCAGACTTCTCCTTTTGTCTGGATCTAACGGAAAACTTTACCTTGCTCCCTAAGGACGATTGCGCCATCTTGAGTTTCAGTTGGCTACTGATTTGGTGTGTGTACACTTCTAACAACTACTTTAATTGTAAGTTAATTTTAATTGTAATCTGACATTTATAAAGCGCCACTTCAAGAACTGCGCGTACTTTGGCAGTGCCAGTCCCAAGTGCGGACGAAGGAGGAGGACGACGCTAATGATCTTTGTTATCACACAGTGTCGTTAAACTGAAACTGCTACTATTACAAACACACCAGTGGCGCTCCCGACCCGAACCAGTGAGTCACTGCCAATGGCAAGTAATACAGACTTCAGGTGCTTGCAACATCTATCGCGTACAAAAACTAGATAAAGGACGATTTAATGAGTAGCCTACGTTGCTCTATAATAGACGTGTATGTACTAGATACTCATGGAAGTAAATTCACTCATCAATTTCATACGCGAAAAATAAAATGCAGTGCATTCGTGTTATAGATACTGTCAAGATAGCTACTTCGGTAGTGAGTCTTTTCCCAAGCATGGCGGGTCGAATCGACATCGTAACTGAAATGCGGTCTGTTTTCAGTGAATTCTCTCACGGTTTTGATTCTACGATCAACTAACATGACGTGGCTGTAATAATTATTAAGAGACGGGTTCAGGCATCTCAGCTAATGAACTTACCGGAGTCGGGCTTCGTTAGAGAAATGCATACATTCATTCATTCTCTCATAGAGGTGTATGCAACCATACGGGCCTTTGTTTAATTACATGGGGGTATACCGGTTCTTTGCATAATTACATGGGGGGTATATTGGGCCTTTCCTTTGCTTTATTACGCATGAACATTATCGTCTACCGTGTTGTTCAATTAAAATGATGTCGACCATAGCGATAAGAGTCGCGCACGGAAGTTATTAATCAGTTCATATGTCGGCAATACGTGTCAATATAATATATATATATATATATCATATATATATAATATATATATATTAATATAATATTCTATAATATATATATGTCATCTATATAGATATAGCCAAAGCAGTTATGTTAATTGTTTGTATAATAGAAAGTCTTGTCCTTAATTGTGTGCTGTTGGGGTTAAAATCGTCGTCAAGAATAGAAAGCTGTTTGAAGATTTATGTTCCGCTAGCGTCCTCTGATGTACTAGCGGCGCAGTGGAGGACTTGCAGTAGTCACGTGACCAGGCAGCCTTTCGTTTTAGGGTCATTCTGGATTTAGGGTCATTCTGGATTTAGGGTCATTCTGGATTTAGGGTCATTCTGGATGTAGGCTTAAAAGGATAATTCGCACAGGTCCACATTTGGGATTTACTCATTCTACGACACCACATTATTCTAGTCGACCACCTGCTCTTAAGCTTTAAGTAGCGCTTAAGAAATTTCGAAATCTCGATTACGATTCTTTTTCCAAACTACTTTACTACTACGTTAAACTACTTTATAAATGGTTAAAGCAGGGGTTCCCAAACTGGGGTGCACGCACCCCAGGGGGTGCGACATGTCATTTCAGGGGGTGCGACAAAGAGGGAAAGTATGAATTATAAGAATGCATTGATAATAATTATATTATAATTTTTTTTAGCTGTCATAGGATAAATATGGGTAAGACCGTAAGATTAGAAGTTATTTCCATGTAACATTGTAATCCTGTAAGGCGAGCCTAAGGCTTGTAAGCACAAGTTTCAGTAGTTGCAATTTCAGGTATGCGTCTTCAAATGTGATAATACTTTTGTAGGGGTGCGAACATTGGTCAAATATTTCCCAGGGGTGCGGGGCATTGAAAAGATTGGGAACCCCTGGGTTAAAGACTAGTTGAAACTAGTTTTTTTTTAATTACAAGGTATCTATTTTTTAGTCAACTGTTTTTTCTAGCCACTGTATTAGCCAGAGTTGTCCCAACTTGTCCTCAGTGTCCCCTAATTGTTTTGAAGTCACAGTTGGCAACACTGCTTGTTTTGTTGTATTACCTGTGGTACAGTATATATACATGTAGTTACTTTAGTAGTTCATCATCAAGTCAGCTAAAAGGTGAAAACGCAGACAAAACAAATTATCCACATATCCAGCGACTCAGTTCCCAATTTATGAAAATAAGGGCAAAAATACTTTCAGTAGCTAGCTACTCGTCTAAGGCTATAGCTACTTAGTTCTAATTACTACGAAAGTGGTTCAACAACCTTAAAAGTAGTTATCACTGCACACTGGATTATAGGCTGCAGACTAAAATAAATGTCATTATTCACACTTCCTTCTGCCGCATGTATACTTTTCTGTATTCGACGGTGACAACGCATAATTATTAATTACTAGTAATTAATTGGCGGTTATCTTACAAGAGCTGCAGGTTCGGCTGCATGTAAGCCAATGCAAGAATACGACCGATAATATTAATCATCTCATCAAAGTCGTGTTCTGTATAGTGTATACGTGACCTTCAGCGCGTCGTGCGGACAGACGGTCGTACGGACGGACACTCGATAGATAAGAATCGCTGTGTCTTTCTAAGAAGTCATTCTGGGGTCATTTTGGGGCGAAATACGTCTAACACAGCAAGGACCTGACCCCGCCACGCGCTTGTGTATACACTGTGCAGATGCCTGCTGTTCAACTAAAGGCACGGCTACTTATAAGGTAAGATGCTAATGTGGACTGATGAATCTTGATGAAATCTTGAATAAGTAAAGGAGTAGTGCTTACGAAATCTCTGTTGAATATACTACAAGTCTAGCTATTGTGTGATCAACTGTACAGACACAAAAGATCAGATTGCGTAGGCCACAAGGCTAGCGATTGTGCTGTTTAAACAGACCGGATAGCGTTTTAAGTCATGGCCGGCACGGGCACGTTATCCTCATTTTTAGTTCAAAACTATAAGCTCAACACTGTTTGTTCACCGATGCTTTCTTCTAAAGCGACTCATATCTTGAACTCCTACTCGTGTAACACAGCCTGAGTTTGGAAAAAGTTTCCGTTTAGAAATATAATTGTAAGTGTTCGATTGGCGAAGGCGTCATCAACACCAGGTGGAGAAGTGCTATCTGCGAACTGACTTTTGAGTGAAGACTGATCTCTTTTGCGCAGTGAAGATGCACGGGATTCTGCTTCTGGCTTCTCCAAAGACGGCTCTAGGGACCGTCCTAGCGTCCCTGGCAACCGACGGCTTCCGACACGGAGTTCGTAGCCATGGTTACCGCGTCAACGATTACGCGTTTCTGTTGCGTCACAACCGTGGCATTCCGATCGGAATGAGGCACCTGCCTAAAGGTAGGTTCATTATACGCATGACCTAATGATTGGTATCGTCGCCATTGTCTTCCTTTGCCACATCATAATTTTAATCCTCTTTTTTCGACTCCTTTTCCTTTTGTCTGATCTTCTTCTTCCTCTTCTTCTTCTTATTCTTCTCCTTCTCCTCCACCTACTCCACCTCTTCCCCTCCTCCTCCAACAGACCAACACTATCACCATCACCATCACCATAACCATCACCATCACCATCACCATCACCATCACCATCACCATCACCATCACCATCACCATCACCATCACCATCACCATCACCATCACCATCACCATCACCATCACCATCACCATCATCATCATCATCATCATCATCATCATCACCATCACCATCACCATCACCATCATCATCATCATCATCATCATCATTGACATCATCATCATCATCATTGACATCATCATCATTATCATCATCATCATCACCATCACATCACCGTCACCATCACATCACCGTCACCGTCACCGTCACCGTCACCGTCATCGTCATCGTCATCGTCATCGGCATCATCATCATCATTATCATCATCATCATCATCGTAGTCATTGTTACCATGAATTCACTCTCTCATTCTCCGTATGCTTCTTCTCTTTCTTCTCCTCTTCTCTTCATCTTTCTACTGCTTCCTCCTCCTCCTCCTCCTATTCTTCCTCCTCCTCTTTCTTCTTTTCACTCCTCTTTCTCCTCCTCTTGTTCCTCCTCCTCCTCCCTCTTTCTCCTCCTCTTTCTCCCTCCTCTTGTTCCTCCTCCTCCTCCTCCTCTTTCTCCTCCTCTTTCTCCTCCTCTTGTTCCTCCTCCTCCTCCTCCCTTTCTTCTTCTCCTCCTCTTTCTCCTCTTTATGACCATCGTTGCTCTGTGCATCGTCATCGTAGTCATTTAAGTCGTCATCTGTCATCATCATCATCAGCCTCCTCCTCCTCCTCCTCCCCATCCTCATCATCTGTGGCAATAACGACAGTATTTGCAACACTACCACCCAGTTCAATAACAATAAACAATAGCTCCCATTTTTATCAGAATTATCACTATTACTATCACATGTACTGTGAATGCGCCTGTCAATAAGCTGGTTCCCGCGACTTCGCTTTTGTGGGCACTGTAGAAGTTTCGAGTTTACTATTACGATTACGATTACTATACAGTCACATTTAGGTGTACTTAGATACTGCAATTCAGTATAGTATGAGTACGAATACTGAAGCAATGAAAGTAAAGTCAAGTCAATACGTATGTTAATGTCACTGCATCAAGAATGAATGCTAAAAGAATGCTAAAATGTAATAATGCTAAAATTGTGCATAGGTCATATAAGTTAACGATGCGTTACGAAACCTGTTTCGATCATGCTTGCACAGTCGTCAGGTATGCTGCGTTATATAAGAAATAAAAGTAAATAAAGTGAAATAAAGCTGAAAAATTAAAGACCTGCCAGTCGCTTATGATCGTTTCTATACAAGAAATTCCTTAAATATTCTTACATGCTTGCAAAATCGTCAGGTACTATACTAGGTGTTATACTTGCATTCTGATTACTTTAAGTAGTAGTAAGAGTAAATTATTTACTTGATAACTTCTACGGCGCCGGCTTTTGTTGCACAAGGCATTAAAGCCTAGCCTTAATCAGCGTAATCAGTAAAACCTGCTGATCGCAGATACCAGCCTGACGATGACCTTGCTAGACAGTATGTCCGATGATAACGACGAGAGTGAAAATACTGATATCCACAGTTAGGCACATTTGCCTGGTGACCTTTTACGTTACAGCATTAGTTTCTGACAGATAACTGTAATCGTTAGCTGTAGTCGTAAAGTTGTTTAGTGCCTTTACAAGAGGGGCGATTAAAGAGAATTAAATGTTTAGTGAGCGTGGTATTCGCCTCACGTAGTAAGATGATTGGATCATTCAAACCAAACCAAACGTTGTCTGCTATTAGGAGGCATCACATTTAGATTTACAAAGATGTAGAAATATGTGATTTACAAACATTTGGAAATGTGTGATGTACAAACATTTGGAAATGTGTGATTTACAAACATTTGGAAATATGTGATTTACAAACATTTGGAAATATGTGATTTACAAACATTTGGAAATGTGTGATTTACAAACATTTGGAAATGTGTGATTTACAAACATTTGGAACTGTGTGATTTACAAACAGTTGGAAATTTGTGATTTACAAACATTTGGAAATGTGTGATTTACAAACATTTGGAAATGTGTGATTTACAAACATTTGGAAATGTGTGATTTACAAACATTTGGAAATGTGTGATTTACAAACATTTGGAAATGTGTGATTTACAAACATTAACAAATGTTTGATGCAAACATTTAGAGATGTTTGATTTACAAACACACGCGCGTACGCATACGTTTTTTATTATTATGCACTGACCTCAATGCTGACAGGCTGTTGTTATATAGCGCCTTCTTCAGAAGTTCGTTAAGGCGCTCTATAAACTAGTCGAATGCATTCACTTTGGATGGTTCAGTGAGCGCAGACAAAACAGAGATCAACTCAAGTACTCAACTATTAACGAGCATTCGAACACGGAAGTTAGCTCAGCTAATGACGAGCATTCTTCCTATTCTGTAGAACTGATAGGAGACGTCACTGCGACCGTGGATCAAGCGATGACTCTGTGTCTGTATCTGTCGGTATCTGTCTGCCTTCCTGCCTGACTGCCCTGACTACACGTACCATCCATCACCTGACTGATTGTTTTCAGTGTCCAAAAAAGCTTTGTCGTGAGAACAAGCCAATTCAAAAGAAAATCGATGTTGTAGTTTGGATTGAGATCGATTCTGATTTGAATTCATTGATCGATGGGTTGACGTCAAATATGGATGGTCCATTTTTGCAGCGTCAGCTATGCAAGGAAGAGTAACAGGAAGCGATGATTTAAAAATTTGGTCTTAATAATAATTCTTTAATTAATAATTAAAATAATAATATAATGTGATGCTCATGTTGATGATCGTGATTGTGGTGATGATGAGGAGGAGGAGGACACGATGACGGTGATAATTATGATGACTGAGGAAGACTTGAACTTATTAAAGTTTTTGGATGAAGGGTGAGGAGTATGAAACTAGATTGAGGGTAGAGGAAGAGCATTCTGGGTGTCTATTATTTTTTTGCCCTGAGGTATACAGGATCCCTCAGGGACTTAGATAGTGCTTCATGCAGGGTTATTATTATTATTATTATTATTATTATTATTATTATTATTATTATTATTATTATTATTATTATTATTATTATTATTATTATTATTATTATTATTATTATTATTATTATTATTATTATTATTATTATTATTATTATTATTATTATTATTATTATTATTATTATTATTATTATTAGGCCTATTATTATTATTATTATTATTATTATTATTATTATTATTATTATTATTATTATTATTATTATTATTATTATTATTATTATTATTATTATTTTAAAAAATCATTGCCCTATATCATTAGCAACTTGCCCTGAATTTTTTTTATTATTATTATTATTATTATTATTATTATTATTATTATTATTATTATTATTATTATTATTATTATTATTATTATTATTATTATTATTATTATTATTATTATTATTATTATTATTATTATTATTATTAATAAGCAATGTTTACTCTGGAGTGGCCATCCTTGTCAAGATCTGGAAGAACAAAAGTGCTGTGGAACGCAACCGCGTCGAAACGTTGGATTACAACAGACAGGCGCTGGAACAAGAAACTGGTTTCTCTTGGGTCGCCCGAAATTTGGCCCAAGAGACGACCCAGGTCGGCAAGAAAGGCCAATCCCTTGGCGTTAAGTGGTCCCATGGTTTCAAAAGCCAATGGGACAAAGTGGTAGGATTGCATCAGTTGGCTGTATTTAGCATTTTTCTGGCTTCAGCCAGTTCAGCATCTCCCGGCTGGTTGGAGGTTGTGGACAAGTAAGAAGGGGCCACTGTGTCCGCAACTGTGACGTCCCAGGTCAAGCAGCGACCCGAGCGCCACGGAATCAGTGTTAGGCCGTCTGGTCTTTTACCATCAGACCTTGACAAACCCGGCGGTTCTTTAACCGCCGGGATGCCCGCTTGAATGAGACCTCTGCAGATTAGGTCATTCAGGACCGCGTGTCGGGCTTGTCGGCCCGGGCCTAGGCGGCACGATAGGCCGTGCGAGCCTTCGGCGGTCACCAGAGTGCCACATGGGCAGCTGTGTGGATGACAAATGACGGTGCCTAGACGGAGGCCCACCGCTATTCGAACCGCCTCGTCATCCAATCTGAGACCGCATGTACTTATGGGTAAAGCAAACAGCCAGTCACCTGCATGAGGTGCTGAGACTGCTTTCAGACGTGCTTGATGGTAATCACTAGTGTGAAAGTGGTCAAGCTCGGTTATTGTCTCTGCAATAATAGGTTTGTCCCTATTATTATTATTATTATTATTATTATTATTATTATTATTATTATTATTATTATTATTATTATTATTATTATTATTATTATTATTATTATTATTATTATTATTATTATTATTATTATTATTATTATTATTATTATTATTATTATTATTATTATTATTATTATTATTATTATTATTATTATTATTATTATTATTATCATTATCATTATTATTATTATTATCATTATTATTAGAGTCAATTATTAAAGCGCCAAATGCACCGTGAATGAGTGATAGGCCTACTACTGGTTGAATTATAGGTATAAAAGGCTAATATGGATTAGCTGGGACCATGCTACTGATTTGATTTAGTGAGAGCATTTTATCGCAGTGATGTACCATATTTCTAAGTTCTGGACTTTGAACTTCATTGCCAAAATGGATGCTGGATTTTTAACGTTTATATTTTAGAATTTAACGAACAGATACTTCAGCTGAATTTCTAATCATTTACATCAGAAAAATGTTTTCCACAGAAGTATTGTTTTATACTTGTCCACCTCTCAAAGATTCAAAAGACTTTGACCTTGTTAATGAGAAAAACCTAAAACCTACACAGCGATCAACGAATCATTGCGATAAAGTGTACATGTGCGTTTACCTGCTCGATAGTGTAGTGGTTAGCGTGCTGTACTGTTGTTAATCAGGTGGTTGGGTTTCAAATCCTAGCCAGGGCACACATTTTGTTCGAGATTTCTGATCCATCCGCACCCCTAGCCAACTCAGCTATAATGAGTACTGAGTAGGCCTACGCTGACCGTACACTGTCGGTGGGAAGATGAAACGACGAGGGAGAGGACTGGCCAATCCATCCTCACTCACATGCCGAGGCTAGGAAAATGAAGTCGCTAACACATCATACCCATGGCTGCCTCAGAGCCAGCTTAAAGGCATATAAATTCTCCAGGGAAAGGGTTAAGGGATTGCTCTCCTCTTTTATGCATATATATTATACATGTACAGTTGCACATATGTAAGATGTACATATGTACATGTAGGGCCTACAGTGCGATGAGAGTGTTTTCATTTGCCAGCGATAGGTCTCAGCTTCATAAATATCTGTGTTGGTTGAAATATAATAAGCAGAGGCTGAGGAGCTCATACAGTCAGAGTCCCAGCGTACAACATCCACTCTTCGATAACCATCTGCTCTTTAGACTGTCGTATGCGCAATGTTGCAGTTAAGTGGTTAGAATTAACCGTCTCTCATACACATCGTAACGCATGTATACAATCTAGATTAGGCCTACTCAGCACAGATGTGTGACTCATCGTCAGATAATTCTGCTCATTTTCTCCATTATATTTATGCAGACAAAAGTTATTGTACGGTATGTATGTATGTATGCATGCATGATGTCTGAAAGCTTAATATTGTGATAATGAATTCTCTCTCAATATACGCATTAGTCTCGTAGGCCAATCTAGTACTTACTACCCTACCAGGTTAGTGAGGTCACATGATCAAGTTGCAAAATCTGTGTGTATATAATACTTATGCGAATATATATATATATGTACAAATCAGATGCATGCATGCATATATGTATGTATGCATGTATTATGTAGTATGTATATGTATACATGTTGTATGCATTCATGCATACATAATGTATATATTCATACACGTACAGGCTACATGTATGCATGTATGTATAAATTCATGCACGAACGTGCATGAATTTATACATATGTGTATTTATGTATGCATGTATGTGTAAGCATGTATGTATGTGTATTCATGTATGTTTGTATGTTTGTTTGTTTGTTTGTTTTGTTGTATTTGTGCTTGCATATATGCATCTATTTATATTGCGCCTAACCTTACAAACCCGTTAAAATATGACTAACTAACTGATTTAAACATATGTGACTTTAAGTCAAGTTGACATTGTTTCTTCAGCTGTCTGCAGGCAATGTTCGAGCCACATTAGTATCTGCTTATACCAAACATGGATAGTATGACTATTTAGCTTAGTCTACAGCCTGTGATATCGTCGCTCTAGCTGTTGAACCTCTTGTCGAATGACTGATAAGGCGACTTAACTGTTTCGTAACTTTGACGCCTTGAGACGCACAGAGCCCCCTCTACCGACCGACCGGAGGGTTAGAGTAGACGCACAGACCGAGTGTATACTGTCATACACAGGACCAGTTCGGTTGAGCCGCTATTCAGCCTCGTCACACTGACGATCGAAGATTAGATACCGTGAACTATATATGGACGTATCGATAGACAGAGGACGTATATGCAGGCAACAAATGGACCTTTTTGTATCCTTCTATTCTCAAGTTAGGCTAAGCCCAGGCCTACGAATCGATTAGGCTGTTGTCACATGACAATGATCACGTAATCCTCGTCAAAAATCGCAGAGGTCGATACTGTACCAATTGAGTCCCATATAGGACGATTTTGTTGTTTCACTTGTGGTCTACGTGCGGTTTACGGGCGGTGTCTGTTTAGGCTGTCATTCGTTGGAGTCACGGTGGTTTCACGGTCAGGCTTTGGTCAGTAACAGACAGTGTGGTCAGTGGGCAACGGATTGTGGAAATGTTCGATCTAATTGAGAGGCTAAGCAACGACAGAGATGAAGTCTGCTATCTTCCGTAGGCGTAGACGATCGATGATGGGAGTCGTTTTCGAATACCTCAACCTAATCGACATACACCTAAGTGGTAACTAAACGAACATACGAGTTTATTATTACCTAGGCCGATAATTTACGACTAAACAAACATTAGTATACGAGTTTATTATTACATACACCTAAGTGGTAACTAAGAAAACATTAGTATATGAGTTTATTATTGCATACACCTAAGTGGTAACTATGGAAACATTAGTATACTAGTTTATTAGTAGCGTACCTATGCCGATAGTTTACGACTGTTGTTGTTGCTACTACTAATAGCCGACTATACTAGTGAGTGTTGGATAGTTACTTTTCAAAGTAACTATAGTAACTTGTTACTGGAAAGGAAAAAGTGACTAGTTACCTACAAATAGTTACTTTTTTTGAAAAAAGTAAATAGTAACTGATTACAGTTACTTTGAAAAAGTATCCTAAGTATTTTTAGTTACTCTGAGTGGGAATGCTAACTTAAATTTTCGGCTCCCTCCATGATGAAATTAGACTTTAAATTGACGAATAAAAAGGAAGGAGTTCAGAGACATGAGCACATAAACCAAAGAATTTGCTGGTTGATAAGAAAACACCTTTTATGATACTTATAGCGCCATAATCGAACTAGACAAAGCGAACATAGTTTCACTTAAAAGTAACGCCAAGTAAGAAATTTTTTGCATAATCGTTATGTCGTAAAAGTAATCAGTTACCGTTTTTTCTTTACATTTGGTAAAGTAGTTAGTTGCCCTACAAAATACTGCAAAATAGTAACTAGTTACAGTAACGCGTTACATTTTACTTGGTAAACGCAAGATTGCTACTAGTAAGTCTATTTCTACAAATAAATTGACGGTTGAAACCTTGAGCGACAAGAAATTCTTTCAAAAGGTCTGAGGACCTAATGAAAGTAACTATAGGCCGAGCACTGACTATCAAATATAGTTGAAATATATTATATGCTGTACAGTATAATACTGTTCGTTATAGGTAGGCCTATTTTGGCTTTCATATAGCCTACGCCAGCGGTATTAATGCTTCTTTTCGCACGATTGTAATAAAGTTTGCTTTAACGTTAATTTTCAATTAACTTTAACGAAAACTGAAGGCTTTCGTTAACTATTACTCTATCTATAAAAAGTCAGTTAAAAACAAAAAGAAATCAAAACAAAAACTGAAGCGTTGAAATTATAACTAGAACTAGCCTAATACTAAAATTTTGACCATGGTCAAAATTCTGCACTTTTTCATTAATAGAAATAGGCTAATAGTAGGCCTAGTTAACATCATGTTTGGATTCATATCGAAATATCGCAATCCAAATCCCACTGTATAATTTTATATCGAACAGGCCGAGTGTTTTATCCATTCGGCTGTTGCGCCTCATTGATATAACATTGATCTATAACGTCTTTAGAAAACATCTAAGCTGTAGCATATCAGTAATAATCTAGGTTAGGCGAGATGTGGTTATTGCCAAGAGACAATAGTCCCACAGGTTGGTTGTTATTCTGATGGTGAACAGAGGTTGATCAACAACGCTTCCAGACAGAATAGATACATTAAGGGCAAACTCCATTTCACACAAGTCATTATTTTGTATCATTGATGTGACCTACAGACCTTGGCAGTCTATCCATATAGTTACTATGAGTCATAACTACGATCGAGCAAAGTTCAGGCTGAATGTGACCGAGAACTAAATAGCAGTTGTTGAGTATCATTAACCATCCCAGCAATATAATGTGCAATTTATTCAAATTATAGAAAATCACTCGGAAGAACGATTACACGTTCGTTAAACGTTTACGTTGGCAAGACTGCATCCACAATGTTGGTTCTGTGTGCAGAGTTCTGCAGAGTCAGGTTCTGAGCCTATATTATATAGATCACGTGAAATGCTTAAAACCTTTGACCATTCCTAGTCAAGTTCACTGATTGATATATTTAAATGGCGTGGGCATACTCAAACGGGCAGCGGTGGTGAAGGATCTCACCCGATCAATTCATTGAAAAATGAACAGGGTAGAGGCCACACGGTCTCTATAAAAACGTGTAGCCTACACTTTCACTGTAAATTGTTTCGCTAACTGGTGTAGGCCTAATATATTCGTTCGTAATGACATTTAACATCATAATATGCTAACAAAGAGAGCGCCTCTGAGTAGATATCTTGAAGGGGGGGCTATATAAATGTTCAATTACATTACATTAGCAACGCAATTGTACTGCAGTTTGCTAGACATTACTGTTTAAATATGCGTGGATTCAAAACAGAGACAGCAGGTCAAAGTCCAACCGACGTCAAAGGTCTTTAGAGTCAAGGAACAGCCACACAGCTAAGGAAGCCACAGGCATATACCACGTTTCTGGCATAGCTAAAAGACGTAAGCTATGGGATAAATAGCAGAATCGTCGCATATATAATATAGGTCATGTATATGTTCCACATATAACCATGCAGACTTGTATTCACGATATAACCATTCTGGTAACTTGTTATGCGTTCTAAAGTCTCAGGCAACTCCCAGTTTGTTTGGTTTAGTCAGTGAAACAGACAGCAAAAAAGAAAAGAGTAGCAAAATTCCATCGGGCGTTAACTTCTGTTATTTATAAACGCCTGACGTACTGCTACTCGTTTACTGTCAGAAGTATTTCGACAAAATTTACCTTTGATATATATAGTAGAGGACTTTTGAAGATTACCCTAACCAGTTGTGCCGCTAGAGAACTGAACAAAAACACATTTAGACCTGTTTAGGATAAGGGCAAACTACAAGTCATTGGTCTTATTGGTGTGACCTATATTTGACTGAATGACCCAGTGTGAGGTGTAAATTTCGCAGATCACTCACCCTAAGCCCGGGTTCTTTTATTATGCAAAGTAATAGACTATAATTACCTGATTTGCTCTAATCTCATTTGGTTCTAATTTTATAGTGATTTAATGCTAGGCGTGATTGATCATTTTGCGCTGGAGCTGCAGTTCACTCACTGTCAATCAGTGAACTTGACTGTGAATTGTAATTGAAAGTAAGGATTGATCATGCTGAAATATTTTGTGGGACTTGATCGTGATGCCCTTGATTTGAGTTCAACAACATACGACAATAATTTGATCATGTTGCACTTGATCTGAGGTTTGATCATGTTGCACTTGATTTGAGGTTTGATCATGTTGCACTTGATTTGAGGTTTGATCATGTTGCACTTGATTTGAGCTTTGATCATGTTGCACTTGATTTGAGCTTTGATCATGTTGCATTTGATTTGAGGTTTGTTCATGTTGCATTTGATTTGAGGTTTGTTCATGTTGCACTTGATTTGAGGTATGATCATGTTGCACTTGATTTGAGGTATGATCATGTTGCACTTGATTTGAGGTATGATCATGTTGCATTTGATTTTAGGTTTGATCATGTTGCACTTGATTTTAGGTTTGATCATGTTGCATTTGATTTTAGGTTTGATCATGTTGCACTTGATTTGAAGTATGATCATGTTGCATTTGATTTTAGGTTTGATCATGTTGCACTTGATTTTAGGTTTGATCATGTTGCATTTGATTTTAGGTTTGATCATGTTGCACTTGATTTGAGGTTTGATCATGTTGCATTTGATTTTAGGTTTGATCATGTTGCATTTGATTTTAGGTTTGATCATATTGCACTTGATTTGAGGTTTGATCATGTTGCTTTTGCAGGTAACACATCCAGTGTACTGTGTCTATGTGGCATCAGCGTCAGTCTTGCCTTCTACGTACTCTATCTGAAGTTCTACCCTCGCTTCTACGATTCCGCTCTCCTTAGGCGAATCATCAAACGCCTGATCCAGACGAGGTCTCAGAGACAGCCTGGCAGTATCAGCATCAGCAGCCGAAAGAAGCGCACCCTACAACATACAACATCCTTCTCCGTCAGCAATGAAACATCCAACAACGATGACAACAACAACAAGACTATATCAGACACGGTATGTGCAAGCTTCAGTTGATAAAGTAGCCATTGAAGTTAGTTTACTTTCTCTTACCTCAGACTTAAAACGTATCTTTAATTACCTGTGCTGTATATTGCGCCGTTTGCAGCCAACCTGGAATGGGCTCCTGTGACACTTCGCCTAGTGCCCAGAGGCCATTCCACCATGTTCTATTCTAACCTTAAGACTGTATTATTTAGCCGGGGTTGGGTCGGAAGCGCTCCTGGGTAGATTGTCTTGAAGAGGCACTATAAAATGATCCTCTTAGGAATGACTGAATATCGATATGACAGTAGCAGTAGTTTCAGTTTAACGGTAACCACACTGTGTAATAGCAAAGACAATTAGCGTCGCCCTCCTCCTTCATCTAGGCTGGGGACTGGCACTGCCTGGCACTAAGGCACGAACGTGCAGTGGCGGAGTTTACTAGGTTGGTGTTAAATTTTTTATTTGTTTGCACTGTTGCAACCCGGTTCGGACTGCCATAATATTTATGACACAGCCTACACAAATTTGTGGGGAGAGAACTCCTTTACGTTCCCTCTCCAAGCTTAAAAGTGCACGGGCAGGGAATTCTCATTTCCCACTCTTACCTCCCCAGGGCGCTGTTTCAGATGAACAGTATAGATGGTGATTACGTGCAGTAATGTACAATACAATACAATATGCATTACAACGGCATTTCATATTTCCGTCCTTCCAAAGTTCAAATGTCAGAGTCCAGAATATTTGCTATTTCCACCCATTTAATGACTAACTGTCAGAGCTGAGCAATTTTTGCTACCTGCTACTTGTCAGTTGTCACAAGTTGCGATCTGTCGGCTTGATACCGAGAATAAACGAAATTGATTGATTGATATGATTGATTGATTAATTGATTGATTGATTGATTGATTGATTGCACAAAATGGTTTGGTGTTTGTTTAGGGCATTGGCGCCTGTAGCGTCGGATCAGTCGATTCATCCAAACAAGACGACGTCATCTTCGGCGAGTTTCATCAGCTGCCGGCGGTCGCCGCGACCTCAGCATCCACAGCAGCTGAGCTGAGGATGCGGCATCGCATCACGAGAGGGCGTCGACGAACCCTGTCCGAGTCACCAGATGTCGTCGCACGACTGGATGACTTCATCTGTCTGATTCCAGAGATCATGGACCGACCAAGACACGTTCAACGTACGAAGAACGTCCTTGACTGGTTGGCTCAGATCGACCTTGACCCAGACACCAGCATCTCGTTGTTCGATGATGATCCACTGGACGACGCCGAGTACCTGGCTAGACGGGCAAAGGTCCACTCTCTGGAGTCCATTGTGTCGGGGAGTGGCAGCAGCTGCGGGTGCGGTCAGTATTCGCGCGATAACTGGTGCCAAGACTGTCTAAGCAGTGATGCCGCAGGTGGTCGGCGAAGTGGTAGAAGGTCGGACTCCATAGCAATGGAGGTTCAACAGGAAGACCAGAATCAGGGTCTGGCTGGGCTACTTCAGGACGGTGAGGATGTTCAGCTGCAGCGGAGGGCTTCCGGAATATTCGGTTCTACCTTTCGACAGGGTAAAGATAACTGGTCGACGATTCAGGTTCCAATGTTGGATGGCACTCATGAATTTGACTCAGAGGTTGCGAAGGTCAAGGTATCAGACGAGGGACTTGACGCGCCGAAGAAGGTCTTCTACTTCGAAGAAGATGATTTCGACAGTACATCCGAGAAGGGTGTTCCTTTGCAGCCGGTACATTTCGAAGCATCATCGGGGCAAAACCATCCTCCAGACGCCCAGCTCAAGCAGGGACTTCACTTGGGCCCGGTCTCCCCGATTGATGGGCCGCACTGCGGAGGGGCGGGGTACGACTGGCTACGAATGAGGATCTTGGGGACTGACCGGAAACGACGCATCTCAACCGGAAGTGGACTGTCGGCCAAGTTCCTGGCGTCACGTGGTCTTCTGCGCAACCATCATAGCTTCACGTCGGCGATCAGCGGTACTTCCTCCGAGTACACCTACCGCGAGTCCCTGGTCAGCAAGGGCTTCAGCATTGACTGTGGCGAGGACCTCAACGACTTCGTCTTTCATGGAGAGGACCTTCTGGAAGCGGCTGAGTTCAGTCGATACACGCTGACGAACATCGACCAGCTGCACGAGGAACTGGAGGTCATCCAGCGGAACATCACCTACATCAACAACAAGGTCGAATTTCTTCAGTCACGCGATGACCTTCCGGATTTCACCACTCGCTACGGATTCGGCCTCGAGGAAAGCATCGGAAACGACCCCACCTTCATGGAAGCTGCCGCCTTTGAGTCTGGAATGCGGCGGCAGCGAAGTAGGAGCCTCTCACTGACGCCTGGAGCCTGTCACACCGACGCCCAGATCGTCCCCTTCAAAGAAATCGAAGACGTTCATCATCCACCCGTGGCAGATGGATTCGCCTGGGACTACGGGTCTGACCTTGCTCTGAATCCTGTCTACAGCCACCACAGGTCTCTCAACGGCCTCGAAGGACCCGACGAGGAGCACGTATCCAACCAGCTGAGGACTAGACGCTCAAGAAGCGACGAAGTGGAATTCACCTTTCGAAGGGAATTCTCCTCAGACGATCTGTCGATACCCGATGACGTCATCGATGACGATACGGAAATGACGTCATTCGCTCAACTTCCGGTTAGGCAACATAAGGAAAGCATCTGCGACGAATATTTCGACGATGATTACGACATGCTTACTCACCTGCACAGGTGATAATGATTGGCATTTGCATCTATCAAATGCAGAAGAACTGTCCTCTGTTCCAGGTGGAAGGGCATTATCTAACTCCAGCTGAGATCATTCATCTATCTATGCAGTCGAAACTGTCCCCTGTTTCAGATGGAAGGGCCTCGTCTAACTCCAGTTTAGATCATAATTATACATTTATACTGCAGCGTTCTGTATTTATGCTGTTTTTCAAAAGTATTATTTTTCAGAGTTCATCTTAATATGCCTTAAATATGCTCAGGACTTGTGCGTTATACAGAATTGTTCCTAACTGTATACACATGTGTGCAATGAGAAGATTTTCATGCAGAGAAATGTCAGCCACAACTACGTTTGCTGTGTCTGCAACCTCGTCAATTTGTTCAAGCTCCGAATCCTTTGTTTCAATACAGACTATGGCGAACATTCATTCGTTCATTCAAAGCATTTATATAGCGCCTCTGGAGACAATTACTCAGAGGAACTTTCAGCCCAACGCCGGCGGAAGAAAACAGTCTTCAAGTATTTTTAGACGGTGCTTGCTAAGACAGCGGGCAGATCTAAAGGATGGGTGTTCCGTGTTTGTGTACAAACGTCGACATTGTCCGCAAATATTGCCGATCAAAATGGCGGATACCATCTCACTGGTAATGACGCCTGCAACTGATTTGGCAAAGACCGCATTCTCTAGAAGAAATACAGCAGGCCACAACCAAGTATATCGAAGACAAACCATTTGTAGGATATATGTGACCATTCCAGGAAGGTTTTCGTGACTGAAGACCGACACGAAAGACAAGATGGCCTTTAAATTCTTCGCATCAACTCTTTGTAGTCCGCTGTCGTTTTGTGACGATGAATCGACTTAAAGATATCAAGTAGCCCTACATATAAACGGAAATTCTGATAATCTCGATATGTAGCCAAAGCAACTGCCATGTAGGCTGCAACCTATTTAGTATAGTATGCAGTTACGATGCTAACCAGACAATAATAATTTGTCAAAAGATGAATTTTGGCTTTAAGCCCTACATTCATGTCAGGTGTTTATCAACTTTGGCCAAAAACGAACTGCATCTATCGATGCACAAAAAGACGATTATGAACTGAAACCGTCAAAGAAACTATATTATAACTGCATTTAATGCCATCATTCCAAATTTAGGAACATATAGAATACATACTTTTCTTCGAAACTAACGAACTTCTTTTCTCCGTAGAGGAAAAGACAATCTGAAGTGTCACATAGCCCTAAGTCAAATATTTGTTCATAAAGATTCTGATATTATTTATTTGAAGGACGTTGTGTTCAAAGTTATGGTTATCGTTTGAAAGAAAGCATGGAACTGTAAAAAAACCTTATTCTTTACGTGTTCTGTTTATAATTAATCTGCTGTTTAGTATTCGCGATTCAAGAGACTATTTACTTACAAGGTTGTACAATATTTTCATCTTCAGACACTTATGCGTCTATAACTCTATATGTATGCATGTAATCAATACATAAGTCTTACTAATGTATAGCCCCATTGCAGAACCTTTACATTAGCGCCCTACAAAACTACGTAGGCTTATACAAGTATGTATGTGTGTATGCATGTGTGTATGACAGTGTGTGTGTCTGTGTGTGTATGTATGCATGAATGTATTTTTGCATGTATGTATGTATGTATGTATGTATGTATGTATGTATGTATGTATGTATGTATGTATGTATGTGTGTATGTGCGAGTGCATGTGTCTGTGCATGTATGCATGTGTGAATATATGTATATGTATGTAAGAATGTATACATGTATGCAAGCACGTATAGTTATGTATGCATGGATATATATGTACAGCAGCAATGCAATTTAATTGACCTTAAAAGTTCATAAAATTGAAAAAACTTCTTTAATTACAAGTCAAATTCAGTAGATTTTAGTTAAGTAACTATATTTATGCAATATTTAGTCGTTACAGATAAGACCGCTCAGAGTCACATACAAACTGTTCACTGCCTAGTACTAGTAGCTGCTCTGACCTAAACACAAAATTTATAAGCCACATAAAGCTAGTAAACGTGCTTGAAATTTTATTTTCGCTTAAATTTCGTGTGGTGTGACGAAATCATATTCATGTCATTGCATTTTAGCCTATAGACATTGTTTGCCTAATTTTATTAGTTTGATCCCCGTCCACTAGTCATTGCATTTGCATTATGAGTTCACAAAAGTAATTTTATTAGTCGACAGAGAGACACGGGTACATTAGGCCGACACAACCATTCGAATCCAGCAATTAAATCTCACAATGCTTAATAGTTTCAATGTCCTATTTTCTCGGGGACTGTGGTATTGTTTGAAATCCAGTAACTATACGAGGCAGCTCATTACATATTCATATCATTCAGAGTATTTTAAATAGAGCCCTTCCAGAATACCCACTCGGAGGCTCTTCCAGCTTCGGCCTCGTCGATTTTATGTCCATTAGTCTTCATTGAAGGCGTTAACTCGATTTCGCATTGTACGATTTTTGAGTTGCACTTGAAACAGTTCTATAGAAACATTATTAAACTCAAATGAATATTCGCTTTAATGCCTTTCTTTCTGTGGTCCCTCTGATGCCCCACGTTTAGCTTTAGAGTGGCACTTTATAAATTAAATTTTGGAGTTTGCGATTGCGATTTTAGAACGAAAATATCTGCATTGAGGAGGTCATTGAAAGGGTAACTGAATGGTTTTGCACTTCGTCTGTGCCATTAACCAGCGTTGTGGTTTTCTATTCATGGTGACACGCGTTTACAGTGCAACTGGCTACAGACAGGAAGTTCAAACTGAAGGCATGAGTGCAGGGGAAACGCAGACACAACGGGCCACGTGTAGAATGTGGTCGGATTGGGCTTCGACGATTACTGCTAGGCCTTGTATTCAAACGGCTCAGACAATCAGGTCTTTTAATTGATCGCTGAAAGGCTCCACTACGAACTAAACGAAGGACACTTTGGCTGTTCTTCGCCAGATTATATTTGCAAAATAGCCACTGTGTAATGTACGTTTTTGCGGCCAAGTCATTTTAACGTTTTTGCGGCCAAGTCATTTTAACGAGTCAAAGGTTGTAGGCAAAGCAACGAGATATCAGTATCCAGTTCAGTTCTTGCAGATGAGTCGAGAGAGAAGTTACAAGATTTAGCTGTTTAGTTGATATATCTTGAAGGACTTCAAAGTTATTTCAGCTGACGTTTATGTACATTTCTTACATTTCAAGTCACCAAAAGTACATCTAATCGTCCGTCAAAAGCCAATAAGAACAGGTATGTAATTACAAGCAAATGTTTGACTCTGGTAGCGCGCAACAGAGCTGATGGACATCGATGTTGCTAACGCTGTTGATGATGAGTAGAATGATGATCAACAAGGAATCACCTACATTTTTAAAATAAAGTTATTATAGTTTATGGAAAGGGTAGGTAGATTAATACGCCCTATGATTCAGTGTTGATCACTTCTTGAAGTGATCAAGAATGTATTACACACCCAGATGCGGATTATAGCCTACTTACACTGTCTTGATAAAAATGCGAGTGAAGGACCTAATTTCCAGACGCACCCTCCGGCTGCAAGGCACCGAACATACCCCTACTGTGCCCTACACCACCACTCCTACCAGACATTAAGTTTCAAATGCAAGCATGCTATAAGATACAGGAATGCCATAAAATACAGGCATACTATAAGATACAGGCATACCATCAGATATAGACATATGATAATTGATAAAGTATACCATAAAGATACAGACATGCCATAAAATATATTTTATACACATATACACATATACATTATACATATAAATATATAATCACTGGCCTACCACAGGATGTAGACATGCGCAGTTTTTTGTGCTAAGTTTAGATCCGGAATGGCTATCTTCAAAACAACGGGAATACTGGTGGTCGTAATAAGTCTTGCTCTGAGACGCTCTGACACTTGCAGAGAATATCGTGCTGTGTTCGACGCAGAGGGTAGGCACCTATGCGCAGTCGGCACCGCTGACCGGGTGTATTCGCGGAACTATATTCTGAGCGCCGAATGCGCAGGATTGTGCGATGAATACCGAGGCTGCATTCTCTTCAACGTAATTGCCAGCACCACCTGTCAACTATTCACCTGTCCGTCAAATCACACCAGCTCTTATCAGATTGTCAGCTCCTGCAGCGCTTTCACGGTATGTTCCAGAAATTGACAACTAATCAAAATGTAGGCCTGTAGTATGGTTCTTGATAGATGATGCAGTGATTATGATAATGACGATGATAACGGTGAGAATGATGAACATTGTGATGATGATGATGATGATGATGATGATGATGATGATGATGATGAATATTGTGATGATGATGATGATAACGGTGATGATGATGAACATTGTGATGATGATGATGATGATGATGATGATAATGATGATCCTATTGGTTGGATAATTATAATAAGAATCTTGGTGACTGAACCCTTGTAAGGCTATAAAGTAACTATTCATCTGTATGGCTAAGTTAATGTGTCGGTCTCTGGAATCGTCATGATTAACTGTTTTTGATGTCTCTACCTGAGGGTCCCTATTTAGCGGGACTTCAGTTCCTTTTGGATCTCCCAGTTATTTCCCAACCTGATATATTCTCCTAACCTGTACAAATTTAACTAACTTGTTTTCCATATTCTCTGCGTATACAATGACAAGAGCTGCGATGATATATACAATAAAGTACTATATGATTTGATGATGATGATAATGATGATGATGATGAATATTGTGATGATGATGATGATGATGATGCTGATGCTGCTGATGATGATGATAATGATGAACATAGTAATGATGATTGCGGTGATTATGATGACGACGATGATGACAATGATCATTGAATGATGACAAGTTCTGTGCTGTACCAAGTAGTAACGCTATAGACGGCTCAGTCCCCTTTACAATCTTCGATTTGTCTGCACTTCTATGATGAGCATGAACCATAAAGAACAATACCAATTACCCAACCTGAGATATATTTTTAAATGTAGTGTGTCTGTTTTTCCTTTAGGATTCTGCTTACACCAAGGGCCGGTATAGCTTAGAAGACGGTGAGCGTTTCGGTATTTATTTGGCTTCCAGCGATTAATTATAAATTTGATACGTAAAGACTTTTAAACAGTCTTAAAAGTGCCGTGATATTGAAGAAGCAGATACTGCGGAAAATGGCAGAGAGAATGCAGAGAATAAAATTTCTGAAAGGCACTTAGAGATACTAAATGCGGCAGGGCAAAAGCATTCTGATTATGTGTGAATCACACTACATAGGCCTAAGTCTGTCAAAATACGAAATGAAAATAGCAATTTGAAAATGGAGAGTATTCAGAGGCATTGCCCTACATGGAGCCCATATAGGACCCATATTCTCATATGGGACCCGTACTATAGGATCCATATAGGTTCATTATCATGCCCATTAAAATTCTGATAGGGTGAGTGTCAGGCCTAAGATCCTGTCCCTGTCATGAATGTCATTCGACGCTGAAAATTCAGATAATCGTTAACAATTAAGTTTATTTTAATCCTGACGTGAAAGTTCTCTTTTGCTGTGACATAGAACTGGGCTACGTTCTCTACTTACGAAGGGCCGACCTCAGTTTCGTGTTCAACCAGACATGGGCTGCGTACAGAAACGGTTTCGGGAATATTTGC
This sequence comes from Aporrectodea caliginosa, assembly GCA_020284085.1. Classification (NCBI taxonomy): domain Eukaryota; kingdom Metazoa; phylum Annelida; class Clitellata; order Crassiclitellata; family Lumbricidae; genus Aporrectodea; species Aporrectodea caliginosa. The sequence continues at coordinate 1,320,104 of JACEVL010000078.1, forward strand.
GGAAACTTCTGGCTCGGAAATGAACCAGTCTACCAGATGACTTCAAAAAATGTCACGTGTTCGCTGAGAGCAGAAATAGAAACGGTCGATTCAACGAGCAAATACGTTCTACACTATTCGTCTTTCTACTTAGAATCGGAGGCAAACAACTACGCGTTGAAGGTTGCAGGGTTTGCAGGTAACATGGCCATGGACTCCTTGACGCAAGACAACGCCATACCCTTCTCGACTGTCGACTCCTGGCATGTCGACTGTGTTACTAACTGCCCTATGGTGTTGGGAGAGGGATGGTGGTTTATGTGCTGCTATAAAGTGCAAGGCATTCCTTTCAATCCCCCGTGGATGTGGTATGAGCCTTTCTCACCGACACAAAAAGAGATCAAGTTCTTTGGAATGTGGGTCAAGTGCCCGCGATAAATTCACCAACACTGTTGAATAGTGATGGACAGTAGTCAACTACCTTAGTTTACAGCTAGTAGTTAAACTACATTTAGGTAGTTAAAATTAGCCAACCTCTTTTCCCAGAAGTAGTTAGACTATAACAATCTCATTTTGTCGGTCTTTTTCTAACTAGGCCTATACTCTTTCAGCAAGAGAGTTTTTAAATTGCTTACTTTCGAATTTGTGGTCAGTGACTCCAAATTATTTTCTGTCGCAGTTGGCTACATTTAATTAGTTAAAATTAGCAGACTTCTGTTTCTATAGGCTAAGTAGTTGTAGTTAGACTATAACAGCTCATTTCGTAGTTAACTAAGCCTACATTTTCTAACTACTTTTTCAGCAAGAGAGTTTTTCAATTGCGTACTTTCGAATTGTAATAATTTTTCTGTTGCAGTTGACATCATTGCTCGTTTTACGTTGTTTCTCTGGTTGTAGATTATAGTCGATATTGCTTTACAGAACTTTACATGCTGCTTTATTAGTGATTATCAATTACGCTTATTGCTCGGTTTATTTCTTACCAGATGACTTCTTAGAGCACGAACAAACGTAAACACAGAAATAGTTAGTTACATTTTAAGAACTAGTTAATAAACTACTTAAAAATAAAGGTATTTTTAAAGCAACTGTTGCCCATTATTGCCGTTGAGCGCTTCTAACGAAGTGCACTGGAATGTGACTGGATGACCAACAGATACTCATGTAGTTCCACGGATGGACAGATGAACGGATGAAGGATAGACGGACGAACGAACAGCCGGACAGACAGGTACACGGATAGACATGCAGACGGATGGACAGACGGACATACGGATGGACTATTCTGTATCTTGAGTCTATATGTTCGTGGTTGCGTTGCGACAACCAGCTTTGCTTTGGAAACGTATATAATAGCTCTCAGAGGGGCGCGATAATCTACAGTAGTTGTCATCGTGCTGGAATATCAACCGAGAGGTCGAAGGTTCAAATCCTCACCAGGGCAGAAATTTGTGACCGTACACAGTTAGTGGAAAGATCAGACGACGAGGGAGAGGACTGACCACCCGCCCTTAAAAGCCGAGGCTAAGAAAATAAAGTCGCTAACACTTCATACCCATGGCTGTCTTTGACTAGTTCAGATAAAGCAAGCTCAGGCTAGCCTAAGGAACTTTTCTTCTCTTTCTTCTTCTTGTTCTTGTTCTACTTTTTCTTCTTTTCTTCTTCTTTCTTCTTTCTTCTTCTTCTTCTTCTTCTTCTTCTTCTTCATCATCATCATCATCATCATCATCATCATCATCATCATCATCATCATCATCATCATCATCATCATCATCATCATCATCATCATCATCATCATCATCATCATCATCATCATCATCATCTCCATCTTTTCTTCTTCTTCTTTCTCCTCCTCCTCCTCGTCCTTCTTTTCCTCTTTCTCTTCCTCTGCTAATTACCCCAGGTGGCCCTGGTTAGCGGGAGCAATCGCCCCTTATGGACCTTTATGGGTCTCCTAAGTAACTCTACATGTTTTGCCAGTGTATTTCTGTTGTTGTTTACCTCATTTTGTATGTTTTTGGTTACCAAATAAATTCACTTCACTTAAAAATTAGAGAGTGGCAAATTAAGGAGAAAAGCGAGTGACCGAATCAAGACTCCGTCACTATTCACATCAAGTTCTCCAACCGATCCATACCACGTATCTTGTTTAAAGATACATATTAATTAATTGTCTTATAATTACTTGTATTTGTCTAGAATTATTAACGTTAGCCTGACTCTTTTAGCTAATTGTGTTACTTGTAACCTGTTGCGTTTTGTCAACTGGATTATTTTGAAATTAAACGAATATTGATGATTGATGATCCACACCCCACGCTGTGCCTCGACTCTAGAACGAACTATCCTCTGAGTTTCGCATATTCTCAGTTCCTCGAACAAAACCGCCACTCAACCACCATCATCTGCCTCGGACTCCTCTACTAATCTCCTCACAGGCTATTCACTTAAAAGGGTCCTTGAGAGTGGACCTTACGACGTTCAGATTAGCCATCCATAGGCCTCTTTAGCTAAATAGACTAAAAGGTTTGCTGGGTTCAAAGGTTCGTCCACGATGTGAACGCCCCTGCCCTGTCTGCTATGCATTCCTACCCTTGTCACTTCTCATCATATCCTGTGGATGATGTATAGTGCCTGCTGCAGCTGTCAAACTGCCATCCTCCGCATCACTTCTCAGACATCTTCCGCTGTGATGACTTAGACTTGCTTCCTGAGTGCCATTCATCATTCCATCATTAGCTTCCGCTGCTCTTGAGGACTGATTGAGGGGACTAAATAGGACTTGTGAACAAATGTTTTGCATATATAATGAGCACAGGTGTTCTTTAGGTTGATATATATATAATGTGTATCGATTGTTAAGCGTTTTAGTCTTAGGCCTTAGTTGCGCTGTCGGCTTGTGGGCGCTTTGGCCTAAAGTAGCCTAAACATTGGCTGACGGTAGATTGTTTTACACGTGCAGTTAGCGCGCCAAACTTAGAAACTGCTGATGACAGTGAATTTGAACAATACAGTGTAGTACAGTTGTTTTAAGGCAAGAGTGTAGTTTGTTGTTATTAAACTGTGTTTGAAGAAAGAAAGAAACATTCAAAGAACTGTGTCAATTTAATTCTTAAACAGTTAGAAGACGTTGAGCAATTTATATGTAGAGATAAGGAAAGTTCTTGAGGTAGGTCACAACTAAGAAAGAAAAGAGTTGGTGACATATTTGGTGGCAGCAGCGGTGAGATTCGAAACAACGTCTGGGATTCGAAACAACGTCTGGGATTCGAAACAACGTCTGGGATTCGAAACAACGTCTGGGATTCGAAACAACGTCTGGGATTCGAAACAACGTCGACTGGTGAATACGCATTTGAATCATTGGTAAATTGACGACAACGAAAGCCTCAACGACAAAGGTATAAAAGTTGGTTGTTATCAAACAAAGAACAATCCCCAATACTTCAAACACAAAAGAAAACTCGTGTTTTCCAGAAAGGACAGCACTGAAGTAAAGAAGTAAGATGGAGAAATTAAGTGTCAAGAAACAAGCAGAACTGAAGAAGATGTCTTCTGAAAGATTAAAACAGCGCTTGTTAAAGGCTGGTTTTGAAGAAGAGAAACTGGAAGATATGTCACGTGAGGACATGCTAGAAGCGCTAGCTGAAGTCTGGCTTAAAGAAGAAGCAGAAGAAGAAGAAGGTGCTGTCGGCGGTGCTGTGGAAAAGGTTATTGAAAAACCGCCTGGACTTATGTCTATGGAGATGATGATGCAGTGGATGATGATGAAAGAAGAAAGAGAGGAGAAACGGAGACAAGAAGAGAAAGAGAAAGAGGAGAAACGGAGACAAGAAGAGAAAGAGAAAGAGGAGAAACGAAGACAAGACGAGAAAGAAAGAGAGGAGAAACGGAGACAAGAAGAGAAAGAAATGCGACAGGAAGAATTACGTCTTCAGAGAGAGAAAGAAGAGAAGGCAGAACGTCTTCAGAGAGAGAAAGAAGAGAAAGCAGAGAATACAAGACAGGAAGAATTACGTCTTCAGAGAGAGAAAGAAGAGAAAGCAGAGCAAGTTCGTGTGGCAGAACTTGAGTTGCAAAAGCAGCAATTTGAGATTCAATTAGAGCAATTGAGAAGAGATCGAGAAGATGCTGAAAGGAGAAGATTAGAGCAGATGATTGAATTTGAAAGGGCGCGGAAAAAGTGACGAAGAGATACGTCAGCAACAGATTGAAGAGAAGAGACTACGTGAAGAAGAAAAGGAAAAAGTGCGAATTTCAGAGTTGGAGCGAGCAGAAGAGGTTAGACAAGAAGAACTGAAATTACAGAAAGAAAGCATGGAGAAGGCGGAAGAGGAAAGACAAGAACGTTTAAAGTTGGAAAAAACAAAAATAGCATTAAAAGAAGCACAACTCAAAGAGGAGAAACAAAATAGAGAAGCACAAGAACAAAGAAGGCAAGAAGAACGAGAAGAACAGAAAAGGAAACAGGAAGAAAGTGAAACGATGGTTTCGAAAATAAAGAAAATTGGTGATGCCATGAAACACGTGTTACCTAAAATGCCAAACGATATGATGGAGGTGCCATTATATTTCGAAACGGTTGAGAATGCGTTTCGTAGTTTCAACGTGCAAGAACAATTCTGGGTGAAGTTACTATTGCCATTGATGACTCCGAAAGCTAGAACTGTTCTAAACAGATTGTCATTCGATGATTTAGACGATTATGAGATCGTGAAACAGCACTTGTTAAAAGAATTCAAGTTGACACCTGAGAGAGTACAGATCGAAGTTTATTGATGCGAAGAAGACAGCTGAAGAAACATATACAATGTTTACAGCAAGGCTGAAGAACTTGTTGAACTATTATGTGAAAAGTCGCAAAGTGGATAAGAATTTTGAGAAACTGTTTGATTTGTTAGTGGCTGATAAGTTGAAAGAATCACTACCACCAGGTCCACTACAGTTTGTATTGTCGAATGAAGGAACTGATTGTTACGAAGCTAGTGTTGTGGCAGACCTAGCAGACATTCATGTTAATAATCGAATTGGTTTGGCAATTCCGAATAAGACAAGTTTTGGTTTTGTTCCTAATGGCAACAGAAATCAACAGTTCACTCCAAATTTTGGTTTTCATTGGAAAAGCAATCAAGAAACAGGAAATCAGTTCAGAGGTGCAGAAGTGAAACCAAATTCTCCGGTTGTTCACGAGAATAGAGAGTCGATGATGACCAGACAACGTCAGGTATATAACAAATCACCAAGGTTTGTCGCGAGAGAAGGCAATGCATCGTTTACTCCATATAAGAGAAAAGAAAGCATCGAACAACGAGGTGCAGTGGTGAAACGTTGTCATAACTGTGGATCAGACAGGCATTTGATGAAATTCTGTCCAGTTCCTGTTACAGCCTCAAATTATGGAAAACAAGAACATTTCGGAGGCAAACAACTACGCGTTGAAGGTTGCAGGGTTTGCAGGTAACATGGCCATGGACTCCTTGACGCAAGACAACGCCATACCCTTCTCGACTGTCGACTCCTGGCATGTCGACTGTGTTACTAACTGCCCTATGGTGTTGGGAGAGGGATGGTGGTTTATGTGCTGCTATAAAGTGCAAGGCATTCCTTTCAATCCCCCGTGGATGTGGTATGAGCCTTTCTCACCGACACAAAAAGAGATCAAGTTCTTTGGAATGTGGGTCAAGTGCCCGCGATAAATTCACCAACACTGTTGAATAGTGATGGACAGTAGTCAACTACCTTAGTTTACAGCTAGTAGTTAAACTACATTTAGGTAGTTAAAATTAGCCAACCTCTTTTCCCAGAAGTAGTTAGACTATAACAATCTCATTTTGTCGGTCTTTTTCTAACTAGGCCTATACTCTTTCAGCAAGAGAGTTTTTAAATTGCTTACTTTCGAATTTGTGGTCAGTGACTCCAAATTATTTTCTGTCGCAGTTGGCTACATTTAATTAGTTAAAATTAGCAGACTTCTGTTTCTATAGGCTAAGTAGTTGTAGTTAGACTATAACAGCTCATTTCGTAGTTAACTAAGCCTACATTTTCTAACTACTTTTTCAGCAAGAGAGTTTTTCAATTGCGTACTTTCGAATTGTAATAATTTTTCTGTTGCAGTTGACATCATTGCTCGTTTTACGTTGTTTCTCTGGTTGTAGATTATAGTCGATATTGCTTTACAGAACTTTACATGCTGCTTGATTAGTGATTATCAATTACGCTTATTGCTCGGTTTCTTTCTTACCAGATGACTTCTTAGAGCACGAACAAACGTGAGCCACAGAAATAGTTAGTTACTTTTTAAAGAACTAGTTAATAAACTACTTCAAAATAAAGGTATTTTTAAAAGCAACTGTTGCTCATCATTGCTGTTGAGCGCTTCTAGCGAACTTAGCGAAGTGCACTGAATGACCAACAGATACTCATATAGTTCTACGGTCCCACGGATGAACGGATGAAAGGATAGACGGACGAACGAACAGCCGGACGAACAGGTACACGGATAGACATGCAGACGGATGGACAGACGGACATACGGATGAACTGACTGTATCTTGAAGGTCTATATGTTCGTGGTTGCGTTGCGACAACCAGCTTTGCTTTGGAAACGTATAATAGCTCTCAGAGGGGCGCGATAATCTACAGTAGTTGTCATCGTGCTGGAATATCAACCGAGAGGTCGAAGGTTCAAATCCTCACACCAGGGCAGAAATTTGTGCCTAGACTGTCGGTGGAAAGATCAGACGACGAGGGAAGGGACTGGTCACCTGCCCTTATATGCCGGGGCTAAGAAAATAAAGTCGCTAACAGCTGTACCATGGCTGTCTTTAAGGCTAGTTCAGATAAAGCAAGCTCAAGGCTAGCCTAAGGAACTTTTCTTCTCTTTTCTTCTTCTGTTCTTGTTCACTTTTTCTTTCTTCTTCTTCTTCTTCTTCTTCTTCTTCTTCTTCATTATTTTATAAGTTAGTAATCATCATCATCATCATCATCATCATCATCATCATCCTATCATCATCATCATCATCATCATCATCATCATCATCATCATCATCATCATCATCATCATCATCATCATCATCATCATCATCATCTCCATCTCCATCTCCATCTCCATTATCATCGTCAGCACCGTGATAATAATAATAATAACAGCAACATCAACAACAACAGTAATAACAATAATCCACCATAATCGCCGACCGCTCTATCTTATCGGACGGATCCTATGGATATTTTGCCAGTGTATTTTTGTTGCCGTTTACCTCCTTTTGTATGTTTTTGGTTACCAAATAAATTCACTTCACTTAAAAATTAGAGTGGCAAATTAAGAGGAGAAAAGCAGTGACCGAATCAAGACTCCGTCACTATTCACATCAAAGTTCTCCAACCGATCCATACCACGTATCTTGTTTAAAGATACATATTAATTAATTGTCTTATAATTACTTGTATTTGTCTAGAATTATTAACGTTAGCCTGACTCTTTTAGCTAATTGTGTTACTTGTAACCTGTTGCGTTTGTCAACTGGATTATTTTGAAATTAAACGAATATTGATAATATTGATAGCAGTCTCATCTTTAGACACCTTTTAATCGATATTTCCGACTATATAATTATATTTCGCATTTCGATAAATCGATGACTGCCTCGGACTCCTCTACTAATCTCCTCACAGGCTATTCACTTAAAAGGGTCCTTGAGAGTGGACCTTACGACGTTCAGATTAGCCATCCATAGGCCTCTTTAGCTAAATAGACTAAAAGGTTTGCTGGGTTCAAAGGTTCGTCCACGATGTGAACGCCCCTGCCCTGTCTGCTATGCATTCCTACCCTTGTCACTTCTCTCATCATATCCTGTGGATGATGTATAGTGCCTGCTGCAGCTGTCAAACTGCCATCCTCCGCATCACTTTTGTTAAGCGTTTAGTCTTAGGCCTTAGTTGCGCTGTCGGCTCGTGGGCGCTTGGCCTAAAGTAGCCTAAATGCTTGGCTGACGGTGGATTGTTTACACGTGCAGTTAGCGCGCCAAACAGAAACTGCTGATGACAGTGAATTTGAACAATACAGTGTAGTACAGTTGTTTTAAGGCAAGAGTTAGAGTTGTTGTTATTAAACTGTGTTTGAAGAAAGAAAGAAACATTCAAAGAACTGTGTCAATTTAATTCTTAAACAGTTAGAAGACGTTGAGCAATTTATATGTAGAGATAAGGAAAGTTCTTGAGGTAGGTCACAACTAAGAAAGAAAGAGTTGGTGACATATTTGGTGGCAGCAGCGGTGGGATTCGAAACAACGTCTGGGATTCGAAACAACGTCTGGGATTCGAAACAACGTCTGGGATTCGAAACAACGTCTGGGATTCGAAACAACGTCTGGGATTCGAAACAACGTCGACTGGTGAATACGCATTCAAATCATTGGTAAATTGACGACAACGAAAGCCTCAACGACAAAGGTATAAAGTTGGTTGTTATCAAACAAAGAACAATCCCAATACTTCAAACACAAAAGAAAACTCGTGTTTTCCAGAAAGGACAACACTGAAGTAAAGAAGTAAGATGGAGAAATTAAGTGTCAAAAACAAGCAGAACTGAAGAAGATGTCTTCTGAAAGATTAAAACAGCGCTTGTTAAAGGCTGGTTTTGAAGAAGAAAAACTGGAAGATATGTCACGTGAGGACATGCTAGAAGCGCTAGCTGAAGTCTGGCTTAAGGAAGAAGCAGAAGAAGAAGAAGAAGGTGCTGTCGGCGGTGCTGTGGAAAAGGTTATTGAAAAACCGCCTGGACTTATGTCTATGGAGATGATGATGCAGTGGATGATGATGAAAGAAAGAGAAAGAGGAGAAAGGAGACAAGAAGAAAGAGAAAGGAGAGAAAGAGACAAGAAGAAGAGCGAAGAGAGAAAAGAAAGAAAGAAGAAAGAAATGAGACAGGAAGAATTAAATCTTCAGGAGAAGAAGGAAGAAGACAAGAACGATCTTCAGAGAGAAAAAGAGAAAGAAGACAGGAAGAACGATCTTCAGAGAGAGAAAGAAGAAAAACAGAGAATGTAAGAAGGAAGAATTACGATCTTCAAGAGAGAAAGAGAAAAAGAACAAGTTCGTGTGGCAGAAAGTTACAAAAGCAACAATTTGAGATTCAATTAGAACAATTGAGAAAAGATAGAGAAGATGCTGAAAGGAGAAGATTAGAACAGATGATTGAAGTTGAAAGGGCGCGGAAAAAGTGACGAAGAGATACGTCAGCAACAGATTGAAGAAGAAGAGACTACGTGAAGAAAGAAAAGGAAAAGTGCGAATTTCAGAGTTGGAGCGAGCAGAAGAGGTTAGACAAGAAGAACTGAAATTACAGAAGAAAGCATGGAGAAGGCGGAAGAGGAAAGACAAGAACGTTTAAAGTTGGAAAAACAAAAATAGCATTAAAAGAAGCACAACTCAAAGAGGAGAAACAAAATAGAGAAGCACAAGAACAAAGAAGACAAGAAGAACAGAGAAGAAGAAAAGGAAACAGGAAGAAAGTGAAACGATGGTTTTGAAAATAAAGAAGATCGTGAAACAACACTTGTTAAAAAAATTCAAGTTGACACCGAGAAAGTACAGATCAGAAATTTATTGAAAGAAGACAGCTGAAGAAACATATACAATGTTTACAGCAAGGCTGAAGAACTTGTTGAACTATTATGTGAAAAGTCGCAAAGTGGATAAGAATTTTGAGAAGCTGTTTGATTTTTTAGTGGCGGATAAGTTGAAAGAATCACTACCACCAGGTCCACTACAGGTTGTATTGTCGAGGGAAGGAACTGATTGTTACGAAGCTAGTGTTGTGGCAGACCTAGCAGACATTCATGTTAATAATCGAATTGGTTTAGCAATTCCGAATAAGACATGTTTTGGTTTGTTCCCAATGTAAAAAGAAATCAACAGTTCACTCCAAATTTTGGTTTTCATTGGAAGAGCAATCAAGAAACAGGAAATCAGTTCAGAGATGCAGAAGTGTAACCAGTCTCCAGTTGTTCCACGAATAGAGAGTCGATGATGACCAGACAACGTCAGGTATATAACAAATCACCACCAAGGTTTGTCGCGAGAGAAGGCAATTCATCGTTTACTCCATATAAGAGAAAAGAAAGCATTGAACGAGGTGCAGTGGTGAAACGTTGTCACAACTGCGGATCAGACAGGCATTTGATGAAATTCTGTCCAGTTCCTGTTACAACCTCAAATTATGGTGGAAAACAAGAACATTCGAGGGTGAATCGAATTCAAGTGGATGATAATTCTGAAAGTCAAGCCACAGAACATCAATGAAACTGAAGTAAAGTCAGTGATGAAATGTCACCTTTCACCTGATATTCCAGAAAAATTCTATTACTACAATGGAATGCAGAAAGAAATGGCTGGAAAAGATGAAAGTACAACAATGAAGAAAGTGTTATTACAGTACGTCGAGGTAGAAATTCGTGGAACAGCAGGAAAAGAACCAATAAAAGTCAAAGCACTGATGATTCTGGAGCAGAGGTTCCGGTGATGTAACGATGTGGAAGAAAGAGGTAATTCCGCATAAAGTCAAATGTTCACTTACACCGTATGTGACATTGATGTGTGCTAGTATTGCAAAAATGGGAAGCACAGAAAGATTCTTGTTGCATCAAGAAATCATTGCAGAACTTAAAGCCGTGCCACAAGTGAAAATGATACAAGGAGATGTGCAAGCGAATGTAACGACGAGATTGCAGAGTCAGCGAAAGAAAGTGGTAGAAGTCGAAGATGAAAGTGAAACTGAAAGTTCAAGTGAAGAGGAAAACGAAAGCGATGATCAACAAAGTTTAATGCAAGACGGTATAACAGCAGAGATGAGTGAACAAGAGATGGCTGCATGCAAGAATGGTAATCTAAATGAAACGAAAAAGGATAATGATTGTGATGTTGCGATAGGAGATTTGTTTGAAGAAATGAGAAAGATGAAGAACAACAGATTATGCAGTTTGCAGACGCAAAGAAATTCGAAGAACAGCAGAGACAAGATGAATCATTGAAAGCATGGTGGAATTTAGCGCCAGATAAAGAATCTGAATTCTGCGTGGTAAATATTGGCTTACTGTACAAAAGATATCGAATATAAAGAGCAAACGATATATCGAGTGAAGATTAACAAAGAGCGACGAATGTAAGTGATGGAGTTAGCGCTCACGAATCAGTATTTGGAGGACATCTTGGAAGAAAACTAGAGAACGAATAAAGTTATCTTTTACCTGGCCAAAGATGAGAAAGAGATATAGTGAAATTTTGCAAAATCATGTGAGAAATGTCAGTTAAAGGCAAGAAGTTTGGTGATGGACAGGGTTCCTATCACTCCAATTCCAAGAGAAGATGTAGCCTTTAGAAGAATTACGGTGGATTGTGTAGGACCAATCGAGCCAGCATCTGCTGCAGGTCACAAGTACTGTTTATGTATTGTCGATTCTTGCACAAGATGGCCTACAGTGTTTCTGTTGAAATCATTAACTGCGAAAGCTGTGTGTGATGCTTTGATGGAGTTGTTTATGAACGTTGGTGTACCTTCAGTGATCACAAGTGACCAAGGAACAAATTTTACTGCGAGTCTGACAAGAGAATTTCTGAATTTAATGGGTTGTAGTCCAAGATTTGATACGCCAGGTCATCCAGAGGCAGCTGGATTAGTAGAACGATGGAACCAAACATTCAAGAAAATGATCCATCATGTAATTGTTGACAATCCAAGGCAATGGCACAAAGTAATTCCGTTTACAGTGTGGGCATTACGAGAAGTACCGAATGCAACTACTGGAATTGCTCCTTATATGTTGGTGTATGGAAAGATTCCGCGTGGACCACTGGCAATTCTAAAAGAAAGTTGGACAAGAGAAATTAATTTACCACCTCATATTGGAATCCAACCAGAAAAGTACTTGAAAGACATGAAAGCAAATATGGAAAAAGCATTACTGTTTGCAGAATCATATTCACGAGAGAAGCAATTACAGTATACGAATCAATACAACAAAAGAGCGAAACATAAAGAATTTGAACCGGGTGAAAAAGTTATTGTGTTGTATCCGACGTCAACAAATAAACTGATTTCACGATGGCATGGTCCATGTACTGTCATACAACGAAGGTCAAAGTACTCTTATTTGATTGACATGGGTGACGATTGTCGAAAGATAATTCACGCAAATAAAATCAGAAAGTACATTACAAGAGCAATGAGTTGTGGATTAATCGTTGAAGAAGATGAAGACTTTGGTTCAGTGGTTGAGTTGTTGACGAAGAATGACTTGCAAGATGAAAAGAATTCACTGAATCTTGATCCTGATCAGATTAACCATTTAACATTGACTCAACAAAAACAATTGCTGGAAGTACTAAACAAATATTCTGATCGATTTTCTGAAAAGCCTGGATTATGTACATTGGTTGAACATGAAATTGAACTGAAACCGGAATTTCGTGAAAAAGAATTTATGGCTTACCGAATTCCACTCATCTATCGAGCAGAAGTTGAACGACAAATTAAAGAAATGCTTCAAGCCAACATTATAAAACCATCTTCGAGCAGAATGGCAAGTCCGCTGGTAATTGTTAAAAAGAAAGACGGTTCTCTGAGACTTGCCTGCGACTACAGATACATTAACTCGTTCACTGTGGATTGTAAATATCCGATGCCGATTGTGAAAGATGTTTTGCACAAAGTTGGAAAATCAAATGTGATCTCGATTTTTGATTGTCGAAGTGCTTACTGGACTTGTCCTGTTAAGCAAACTGATCAATGGAAAACTGCTTTTGTTACTCACAATGGACTGTACGAGTTTACTCGTGTTCCTTTTGGAATGATCAACTCAGGAAGAACATTTGTTAAAGCAATTAACATGGTTTTACAGCCTATAAATGAATTTGCTGAGCCCTATGTAGATGACATTGCTGTGCATTCAGATGATTGGAAGATTCATTTACAGCATTTAGATGCATATTTAATGCAAATGAGACTGCATAACATTACTCTGAACTTAAAGAAATGTATCTTTGGTAAGAGTGAGGTAAAGTTCATCGGTCATGTGGTTGGTTCTGGAACGATTCAAATGAATCCAGATAGAATTGAAAGTTTAATTAATTTGAAAACCCCAGAAACGAAGAAACAAGTTAAGCAGTTGCTTGGATTTTTTGGTTACTATAGACAGTTTATCAAAGATTTTGCACAGATTGCGAAGCCTCTATCTGATTTGACAAGCAAACATGTTCCAGATAAGATTGATTGGACTGATAGACATCAACAGGCATTTAATTTACTTAAAGATGCTGTACGCTCTAAAGTTGTTTTATATGTTTTTGATGTTGGAAAACCTTTTAATTTGTACTGTGATAGCAGTGATTTTGCAGTAGGAGCTGTTTTAACACAGCTGGATGATAAGGGAATAGAACGCCCTGTATCATTTATAAGTCAGAAATTGACTGACACCCAGAAGAGATGGGCAACTGTAGAGAAAGAAGCCTATGCTATTGTTTGGGCTCTAAATAAGTTAAAAGAGATAATCATTGGATCTAAAGTTCACATCTTTACCGATCACAATCCTTTAACTTATCTGACTGAATCTATGTCTAAGTCTGCTAAACTGGTGCGTTGGGCTTTAGCACTGCAAACTTTTGATGTAGAAGTTAATTATAAGAAAGGACGATTAAATGTTGTAGCAGATTGTTTGTCTAGATTATAAGATTGTTTATTTTAATGTATCATAAATTATAGTATTAAGTTTATTACATAATTTAGTACCTGATGATTTCGCAAATTTTTAAGTTTAATTTGCTCAATCCAAAGAAAGGGAAGGAGGTAATGTGAACAAATGTTTTGCATATATAATGAGCACAGGTGTTCTTTAGGTTGATATATATATAATGTGTATCGATTGTTAAGCGTTTTAGTCTTAGGCCTTAGTTGCGCTGTCGGCTCGTGGGCGCTTGGCCTAAAGTAGCCTAAACATTGGCTGACGGTAGATTGTTTTACACGTGCAGTTAGCGCGCCAAACTTAGAAACTGCTGATGACAGTGAATTTGAACAATACAGTGTAGTACAGTTGTTTTAAGGCAAGAGTGTAGTTTGTTGTTATTAAACTGTGTTTGAAGAAAGAAAGAAACATTCAAAGAACTGTGTCAATTTAATTCTTAAACAGTTAGAAGACGTTGAGCAATTTATATGTAGAGATAAGGAAAGTTCTTGAGGTAGGTCACAACTAAGAAAGAAAAGAGTTGGTGACAGGACTCTTGAAGACTAATTATTCACTGGCTCCGCCCATTCTTTCCTGCTAACTGAACCGGATGTTTCTGCCACAATGTATCATGACTCAGCTTCTGTTTTATGCATCTTCTCCAGCTTCCTGAAACCTTATTTCATATGCGCTTCCACCATTTTGTCTCAACTTCGCATTAACTCATCCAACTCCATTTTTAGACTAAGTAATACAGAATATACTTACTTACTTACTTATTACCTCCGTGATCACTTAGTCATGATCGTTACTAATTTTTATTATTTAGTAGTTAGTTACGAAGAGCACAAGTACAATTGTTTCCGTTTCGTTGCTAATTTATGCATGCTCCTTAATAGTTTCTCCATGAAGTGGCGCTATATAAATTTTAAATTATTTACTCACTCAGTCACTCACTCACTCACTCACTCACTCACTCACTCACTCACTCACTCACTCACTCACTCACTCACCACTCTGACTCACTCACTCACTCACTCACTCACTCACTCACTCACTCACTCACTCACTCACTCACTCACTCCCTCACTCACTCACTCACTCACTCACTCACTCCACTCACTCACTCACTCACTCACTCACTCACTCACTCACTCACTCACTCACTCACTCACTCACTCCTCACTCACTCACTCACTCACTCACTCACTCACTCACTCACTCAATAACTCACTCACTCAATAACTCAAATAAATAAACACTCACTCACTCACTCACTCACTCACTCACTCAATAAATCACTCACTCACTAACTCACTCACTCACTCACTCACCATAAATAACTCACTCACTCCTCACTCACTCCACTCACTCACTCACTCACTCACTCACTCACTCCTCACTCACTCACTCACTCACTCACTCACTCACTCACTCACTCACTCACTCACTCACTCACTCACTCACTCACTCACTCACTCACTCACTCACTCACTCACTCACTCACTCACTTCCCTATCTACAAACCTACTTACTTAAATTTGTTTCTCCAATAAATTATCTAGAATTTCAATTGTTATCTAAAGGTTCTACTTCTTCGTCTAATTGTTCTTTCTCCAGAGCTCGTTTTAGATTAATCGGTTTTGTCCCTCGGGGAAAACTGATTCTATTGCTTAACTCTCCAATCGTCCAACTTGCTCCAAAAGTTCATTGCAGTCAGATAAAATATATTGACGGCCACCATGAAAGCAGATTTATGTGTAGACTTAAACCGTCCATTTCATCAAGTCGGCTCAGTAGCACTTACTCTGTGCGATCTAGAGAAATACATGAGTACAAAGGTTTCTGTTTACCTGACTTGTTCTTTGAAAGTGCGAGAGAACATTCGCCGGGTTTCAGTAGCGACTTAGCACTTGATGGTTCTAATGCATTTACTCTCGCGCCTCAGACTTGCTTGCTTGTTTACTGTTTAACGACCACTGTGTGGTAACAAAGACCATTAGCGTCGCCCTCCTCCATTATCCAGGCTTGGGACTGGCACTGTCAGAAAGCGTCGCCCCGGACACATTCCTAGGGAAACCATATTATAGCACAGACAGACAGACAGACAGACAGACAGACAGACAGACAGACAGACAGACAGACAGACAGACACACAGACAGACAGACGGACGGACGGACGGACGGACAGAAGAAAGACAGACAGACAGACTGACAGACACGCACACAGATACACGCACACAGACACACACAGACACATACAGAGTAACTGATGAACGGATTGCCTGATTGGCTGACTTGCTGATTGGCTGGATGGTTGGCTGGTTGCTAGGTTGGCTGACTGACTGGCTGGTTGGGTGAAAGACTGATTGGCTGAATGACTGATTGTTTGGCTGGTTGACTTACTGATTGACTGACTGGTTGGCTGGCTGACTAACTGGCTGAATGACTGATTGTTTGCTGGTTGACTGACTGATTGGCTGACTGATTGGCTGACTGATTAACTGACTGATTGACTGGTGGGTTGGCTGGTTGACTGACTGGCTAGATGGTTGGCTGAATGACTGGCTGGTTGGTTGGCTCTGGTTGGCTGCAGGCTGATTGACTGGCCAACCAATACCTAGTCAGTCGAGCCCTTGGCTCAGCTGGCTGATAGACCTATGTTGAGAAAGTACATCGTCTGTTCAGTGTACAAGATTATCTGATATCTATAAACAGTTGAGAGTAATATTTGCCAGACAGGGTTTCGTTGACACCCGACGTATAGCCAAACGATAAGACTCCTCTGACTTTAGAAACTAACCATGGGCCACATTACCTCTCTGTCTCTCTCTGTCTCTCTCTGTGTCTCTCTGTCTCTCTCTGTCTCTCTGTGTGTCTCTCTGTCTCTCTCTCTCTCTCTGTCTCTTTCTCTCTCTCTATGTCTCTCTCTCTGTCTCTCTCTCTGTCTCTTTCTCTCTCTCTCTGCCTCTGCTTCTCTCGAAATCTCACATTCTCCCATATGTCTCATTGTATGTGTCCTTCCCTCACACTGCCTGTCTGCCTATCTCAGCCTATCTCAGAGAATTAGAATATACACTGTGTCCGGAAAAAAAGGGACCCTTTTGGTAATATGAAAATAAACTAGTAAATGTTCATCGATTTTTAAAATTCCAAGACCATTTTAATCCTGATATAATTTGCTAAATACTGGTTAAAGTATGAAAGTTTTTGTTATTTAATAATGACGTCATAATGACGTCATTTTCATCAAAATTCAAGCGTCGAGGACGGCACAAAAAATCATCTAAAAGTTTCAATATTATTTTAAACTGTCATTTATCAATTATAAATTTTTACCCGGCGTTCGCCCGGGTTTTCCCCAGGCGTAATTTTTAACGGCTGCAAATAAAGGCTACTTACTTACTATATTTGCTGATGGGCTTCAAATATTTAAAAAAAAAAATGTCCATGTATCTGAATGGAAACGATATTTAGAGGTGAACATAGTTGCTTTGCCCGTGTACTGCACGGGTTATCTCTACCTTATAATTATAGGCAATATTATTATTTTGTTCCCCGTTCTTTACGGTTTATCTCTACCTGAAATAGGCGTATTATTTTGTTCCCCGTACTACACGGGTTATTTCTAAATTATAATAGGCGTATTATTTGCCGTTGGCCAGCGTGACGTAAGATTGCATATTTAGGCGCGTGACGTAATTTAAGATTGCATATTAATTTTAGTGACGTGGACAAATGGGCATGCTTATAATGTCCATAAATCGGAATTGAAAGCAAATTATGAGCTGAAAGTAATTGGGATGAGATAGAAATTCGAATAGCTAAAGTAAGTTTCGAGTTGCTTTGACCTAGAAAATCGGCAATGGCCGTGGTTGCAAAAAATGTGAGCTTAGTGTAATTAGGTCACCAAATCTGTAAATGGTTGCGCTGACCTAGAAATTCGCCCGTGGCGACTTCTGATTGGTTGCTAGATGCTCCGTGTGACGTAAGATTGCTTATTAAGCATGCGTGACGTAAACAAATGGCCTTACTATGGGCGGTATTGAAATAAGCTCGCTGAAAAGTTAAATTTAAAATGGCCATATATCGGCGTTTAAATAAAATTGCGAACTGAAAATAGTCGCGTTGACCTAGACGTTGCGTAATAATGCTTTGTAAATTTTTTCAACTCGCTAAACCGTTCCGTTTCGGAGCCTTTAGCCGGACAGCGATGCATTGCAAACATACATACATACGGAAGGACAAACTTTAAGAATTATAGTATAAGATAAAGTTTAGTTTAATTTAATTTTTATATCTGAATAATATTAGACTACAAGGCGTGCTCAAAGTGTCCGCCTTCGGCCTCAACACAAGCTTCAAGACGAGCGCGCCATTGGCCAATAGCAGCATTTTCTAACCGTGTTGTTTTTACAATTTGGTATTTCAAGACGTCATTATGACGTAATTTTTTAACTGGGCCGTTCATAAATTACAGTTTTGTTGATAATTATGTCAGGATTAAAATGGTCTTGGAATTTTAAAAATCGATGAACATTTACTAGTCTTTTTCGTATTACCATAAGGGGTCCATTTTTTTCCGGACACAGTGTATAGTGAGCGCGGGCGTTAATGGCTGACCTCGACCCGTTGCCAAGTCTAGACGTACACGCATGCATTTGCACACGTACACTACATCTGTATTGCAGCATTTCTATACAAATGTAGCAATTTCCAATACATTTTGCTTACATCTGCACATGGCTTCCAATTTATATAAGCTTACGCATAATTCGTATGACCTGTGAAGTGAATCGGTTGTCATGTACTTTTCGGAAACGTCTGAGCTTGTCAGGCCATTAAGTTTATTAAATGCAGGTCGGATGTGAACGTAATAGGAGAGCTATAGGAAGCTGAAATGAATTAACTGTAGACTTACATTATAATGGGACTCCAGATGATGTCGCTACAGTCGGCTAGAGTGCCATACGGACCTATTACCTCGCCTCGCATTTAAATGCGCGATCAGTTTGCTAAACAACATGAGCATTTAATTGAAACTTTATGAAATGACAGAAGCGATATTAACGATTCGCCATGATACGTGAAGGCCAGATGTCAGTTTCATTATGGAAGACGATAAAGAGTATACTCTGGTGAACGTCTAATTTCATTTTGTCTCTCACGAAGTTTCAGTGACATGCTGTGCTGCATCTTACTTCAACAACTGCTCCTTCTCACCAGATAGGATGCAGATAGAGAGAAGAGTAATCCGTTAAGCTAACACCAAGAGACAGCCACGGATTGTGAAGTGATAGCGACTTCGTTTACTCAGAGTATGATTGATCCACAGACTACTTAAGTATAAGGGGTCTCGGGATTGATCGAATGGCGACTAGCCAATACTCTTCCTCACTGCCTGATATTCCAAGAGACGACATCATGATAAGAGCGTCAAAAACCACGCATTCGCTCGAAAACTTGTGGTAGAGAAACCTTTTGGTTTAAATGACGTCAAAATCCGATGTTATAAATAGTTCATATTTCCGCACAAACTATGTGAAGTCGCTGAGGGAGAGGACTAGCCACTCGCCCTCATATGCCGAGGCTCAGAAAACGAAGTCGCTAGCACTTCATACCCATGGCTCTCTCGGGGACAGAGAGAGATGACAATGTGGAGATAATTTATTCGTACCAATCGCCGCCAAAGGACTGGCGTCAGGAACTGATGATGATGATGATGATGATGATGATGATGATGATGATGATGATGATGATGATGATGATGATGATGATGATGGGCTTGACAGTGGAGGAGACTCAGGAGTGTGACCATGCTGTGTCGTAGCTGTCATCAGTTCTAATGCTGAGCACGACATATTTCGATTAGACAGAGGTTCATACTGATATAGCATTCATGGTGTGTAGGGAAGGATACAGGCTGCTCCAGAGACCTGCATATAAGCATATGCAGAGGTCACTCGGGGGTTATCAGTGGACCTGGGCAGCACCAGATAAGAGATAAATTGGAAACTATAAACTTATACGGTAATTTACTACGATCCGAACTATACTTCACTCTGATTAGCTAAACGTCCAAGGCCCTCAGTCATCGCAGATAGCGAACGCTAGATGTCCACATATGTGTAGGACTGTATACTAGGTATATGCAATGTAATGTAATTGCACATTTATATAGCGCCCCTTCACGATATCTACTT
>JACEVL010000078.1:1350000-1375000 GCA_020284085.1 Aporrectodea caliginosa
AGACAGATAGGCGCCTGTGATGGTGGATAAGTGGTATCAAAGAGACAATTTTTAAGTTGAGAACGAAATAAACACAAGCCACTGATCAGAGCGCACATACACAGGAAGGGAGTAGGCCTACCAAAATGTAGGTCTAGCAATGGAAAAAACTCGTTCATGCAAGAAACATTCCTTGATATAGGTATGCATAATGCAAAGAAAAAAAGACCAAACAGAGAACCCTGATATATATCCTGATACAAAAACTACAAGAGTTGATGTGGCCAGATTATTATTAATTAAGCATTTTACATTAACATAATAATTTCGGCAAACGTTTTGTTCGATTTAATTCTGAAAAGTACTTTAGAAAAGTATTTTGGAAAGTATTTTGGAAAAGTATTTTGAATTCTCCAAAAAGTTTTTTAAAACTATTTTGAAAATACTTTTACAAAATTGTTTTCAAAAGTATTTTGAAAATCGAAAATAAAATAGTATTTTCTATTTTGAAAATAGAAAAGTATTTTCAAAATAGAATTGTACCCATCACTGTATATAATATATGACAGTATATCTTACCATCATAAGAGATTTGCAGGCAAATGATTCAAGAAAGCTGAAAAAGTGTGTGCTTTTATACAGAATTCAGAATGTTTTCAAACGTATACAGCGTTCCACGCGTTCATTATAGCGCCCGCTTCTGCCGATTCTAACGGTTTACAACGATTACCTAATTTTTTGTCAGTAACGTACACCGTAGACACCTTGATATTTAGGTATAGATGCATCAACATCGCATTCCTATAGGTTAGCACATTTTTGTGCGTCGTAAAGTTCTATAGCTCACTTGGATATTGGTTTCGTAATTGGTTTCAGCATGAGTCATTCGCTGGGTGTTGTTGCTACTTAAAAGTTATGTCGCTACTACAGCTAAACAATGTTTCAAACCAAAGTTCAAAAGTCTGTTCTGCGGGCATCTGAAATATTACACCGATGCTTATACTTACACAACCATAACAACAGCATGGATATGGATATGTACATGGATGTATATTAGTTTATCCCGCTATTCGAGTACTATATCCTTACGGATGAACTCGTTGAACTTGAACTTTTAACTCTAACATCATCTAAGTTAGCGGGAGAGAAATGGAGAAGTACTGAGAAGGCGCTTAAGAAATTATCAGTTGTATACATTCGTATAACGTCCAATAACTTCGCTTTCACATTGTAGGTCTATTACTTGGGTTTCTTCCCTCAGTGAGCTACAAGGGTTACAGCACAAGTCCCTTGTACGGTATCTCAATGCAAGCGGTTGCCGAATTGATCGAGGCCTTACGGTCTCTATATATAGAAATGTGTGGGCCTACGTTTACACTTATCTTGCATTTTAAATTTTTTCACTTTGATCATTAATCTTATGTAAACTTTTTTGCTAAATTAATTAATCGTAAAAGACTTATACTTTAAAGTACCCGTTAGTTATCGTTACTGTGAATATTTAAAACAGTTTCTGGGTTTGAATTTTGAATGAATTGACGTTTTTCACATTCGACGGTTCTTCGTATTTCATTTTCCACTGCGTACAAGAGCCATAAGGGTTTAGAATGAGATGCATGTATGTATGTATGTATGTATGTATGTATGTATGTATGTATGTATGTATGTATGTATCTATGTATCTATGTATCTATGTATGTATGTATGTATGTATTGTATGTATGTATATAAGTATGTATGTACAGTTGTATGTATGTACGTATGTTTCTGGACACTCACTATAGCCCCTTTAAAAGTACCTCACAAAAGAGATCAGCTAGACCGATTTGGCTGAAAGATGAATAGGCAGACAGACGGGCAGACAAAGATATATACTACATAACGTCCGTCTGTTTGTCTATCAGTGACCGCCTGAGGTCTGTCTGTATTACTTGTGCTTCACTGTCCGCTTATCTGTTTGTCCGTCAGACAAATAGTTAGACAGACAGATAGACAAACAGACAGACAGACAGACAGACAGACAGACAGACAGACAGACAGACAGACAGATAGACAGACACACAGACACACAGACAGATAGACAGATAGACAGACAGACAGACAGATAGACAGATAGATGGACAGACGGATGGACCCAGAGCCATATCTTTCTGCGAGTCAAAGGCACGGACTAGCTTAACATGACGTGTTTATCGAGATTCTAACCTACATTTCCAACAACGTCTGCTGACGCTGAGAAAGATAATCGTTGAAACATCTGTAGGATGTGTTATAACAATCAGGCGCTCATCCATAAAGGCATAGACGCTCTTAGGCTGCGGAGGTTGGATGCGCAGAGGTCGGGCGAACTTCCTTTGCTTGCTTTATGAATTACGAACGAAGAAGACTGTGATAATTGTTCGACATAGTAAATCAGAAAGAGGGTATATCGGTCGCTGGAAGTTGGTACTCTTCATGGTACGAAGTTTATGGCGCCTCTTTGAGATTCTTTTACAGACGGTTTACAAGTATTGCCAGATACATCAACAACAACTTCATCATCATCATCATCATCATCATCATCATCATCATCATCATCATCATCATCATCATCATCATCATCATCATCATCATCATCATCATCATCATCATCATCATCATCATCATCATCATCATCATCATCATCATCATCATCATCATCATCATCATCGTAGTCATCATCAGTTCCTGACGCCAACCATTTGACGGCGATGGGTACGAATGAATGATCTCCATTGTCGTCGGTCGTTTGTCAAGTCCATTGCTCCACTTAGTGTTAGTCCAAATGATGCTATGTCTTCATTTATATTGTCTATCCGGCGTGGTCTTGTTCCACCTTTTTTTCTTTTTCCTGCGAATCTTGCACTCTGTGGAATTCTGTCAACTGGCATTCTCTCTACATGCCCAAACCATCGGAGTCTTCGTTGAACGACTTTGTCTAGCAGAGTTGTTTGGATGCTTAATGTTTGCCTTATGTAGTCGTTTCTTATTTCAGTAGTCTTGAAATCCCTGCGATCTTCAGTAGCCAACTCATTTCTGCTGTAAGAATTCTTTCCCATCTTGTTTTCGCATTGTCCAACATTCCAACATTTCGCTAGATACATACGTACATACATACATACATACACACATACATACATACATACATACATACATTGTGAGAGGTCCATTAAATAAATACAAATTCTCGCTTGGGTTCAAATATAAGTATATTATTAAAAGGTAGTAAGACACGGCAATAATAGCTTTCGAAAAACCAGAGCCATTCGACAAACCACAATAGCAGCCGTCGAACATTTCAACCAGAAGTGGTTTCTGACATTCACAGAGCAAGAAACTCTGTCGGTCACCTCGGATAAGAGACAGACCGCAAAGACGTCCAGGCTAATGGCAGTAACCTCACTCGGTTCTCCTGTGCAAGTACTCTAACAGGAAGCCTTTGCTTACTAACATCAAAACAGGATCTCGTCAGTCCAAAACCTAAGTGCCAACCTCTCTTAAACTATATTGTTCTCAGTTTATGTAGAGCTCGTTTCTCGCCAGATGGCCGCAATCCTAACACTCGTTCTAGAAGCACTGGTCAAGTATAACAGACCTAACAACCCGTCCAGAGTCTGGTCATAAGTTAAACAGAACTAACAGTTCCTCTGAAGTTACCAGATACTACAATATATACATACAAGCTTAGAGGAGTCAAACGCTGTACACGGCCTTACACGGCGGTTCGTGGCTATGGTTTCCAAAAATCAGGTTCCCGGTTTGTTATTCTCCTAAAACGCTTCTGAGAGTAATAAAACAATGACTTTCCATGCACCAAAGCTTGAAGGACCATTACTGGAGCGGTCAAAAAATTTCCAGAGTGGAGGGGTCAAAACTTTTCCAGAAAGCCAGCAACGCTCTTGAGAGTAGTAAAAACAATGACTATCATGCGCCAAAGCATGAAGAGCAATTACTGGAGGGGGTCAAAATTTTCTAGAAAGCCATCATTTCCCTGTATTATTATCCCCGCTTTGAGAGATGACAAATGGTTCTATACAAGTGTTGCTGCAGATACATACACATACGCAAGCATACATTGTGTGACAGGGCTACTTTGGCCTATGATGGGGCTTAGCATATTTATTAAGACTTTTCGCATCGGAGAGGATTACGCTTTATAGACTGTCATGGAATGAAGATATCCGATTGCGAACGGAATTCAGAATTCGCCAACAGATTGCAATATTTGAGAAGTACAAGATGATTAAACTTGAAGCAACCATCTACCGTTGCATTATAACAAAGATGACTATTAGATTAGATTAGATTAGATTAGATTAAATAGAAAGCGATGGCCCTGGCTTAGCTGTATTCGCACCATATCGCCTTTCAGATGAACAGTATAGAAGATGATTGCATGCAGTAATGTACAAAACAATACGACGCATTACAACTGCATTTCATATTGCCGTCCTTTCAGAATTCAGAGTTCAGAATATTTGCTATCTCGACCCATTTAATAGCTAACTGTCAGAGCTGCGACAATTTTTGCTACCTGGCATACTTGTTACAAGTTGCAATCTGTCAGCTTAATATCTAGAATAAACTAAATTGATTGATTGATTGATTGATTGGACAAACGACCATACGACAGAACATCGATGGCGCTGAGCAATGGGGGACTCTGTAAAAATGGCTGCTATAGGTGGCGCCAGGATGGGATGGCGTTTGGCTACTCTAGGTAACATTGTGTGCTCTGTTGTGCGGTAGGTTTATTTCATAGACATCTTACATTTAATATATGATGTCTATGGTTTATTTACGCTAAAGTGACTTTACGGAGGTACTGCTTAGACCACATCATATACTGGCGACGCCTATCGCCGCTTAAAGGAACTGCTCACAGAGTCCCCCATTGTGCGTGAAGGACTTGCTCAAAGTCTTAACGCAGTGATCGCCTTAGTGGAGGTTCGAACCCAGACTCTTCGTGTTGCAGACTGAACGTTCTATCCATCCGGGCACCGTGTCTCACGCTGTTCAGCTCCACATTGTGAATGTTTCTGTATATATAGGGCTGCAGTTTGTCATCTTGGTTATACCTGATAAACGAATAATAGTAATTGACGTTATGTGAGGAAAAGGTCACAGAGACACATGAAGAGATACAGCTCTAGAGAAAGATATATATATATATATACAGGGATAGGTAGGCCTACACTTAGAGATATCCAGAGAGAATGAGAGAGAAAGAGAGAGACACACACAGGGATAGACACATGAAGAGATACAGGGAGAGAGAGAGTTACAGAGACAGAGACACCTGAAGAGATATAGAGACAGAGAGTGTGAGAGAGACAGAGACAGAGACAAAGACGAGGAGATACAGAGAGAAAGAGAGAGACAAGCACAGCGGGTAGAAAGATAAATACAGAGCCTTCGATTCACACGGATGAGCAACTACCGGTGCTATCAATTGTCTTAATAATAACAGAAAAAACGAATATTGAAGAGGGACAGTCACACTGACATGCACACAGACATACACACAGACAGAGAAGCACGGGAAAGACACAGATAAATAAACAATGCACCATTGTCATAGAAGCAATGATGAGCATAGACTATGATGGATCCAGAGAAACTGACAGAAACGGCGATAAAGACTTACACAGAGAAGTATACAGTCACATAGAAGAATAGAAACAGATGCAGTGAAAGGAATGCATACAAGGTCCAAAAAAGACAGATAGATGATTTGCCTTAAGGCCATATTGTATGCGATGCTATATATATATATATATATATATATATATATATATATATATATATATATATATATATATATATATATGTGTGTGTGTGTGTGTGTGTGTGTGTGTGTGTGTGTGCGTGTGTTCTTAAGTCTTGGCTCAGTAACCTTTTGTTCATCTGACCTTTCTTTAGAGAATTACTTCGCCTAATCACTGATTGAAGTGCAGATGAATCGCATTTTAAAGTAGGCTAGACGACCTTTCTGGCAGAGCACCAACACACGTCGCTCGCGGGCTGCAAGCGGCCAGTCAAGTCAATGCTTACGGCCTACGACGATCCTCAGAAGTTCTAACATATTCGACAATACAAATTGGTACTTACTTACTTCTTCTAATAATAAATCTCGCTGTTTATTTTTACGAGGTTTTTGTCTGCCTAAAAATAAAAATTTGCTGGTATTTCCGATGATAGTGGCAACTTGATCGTAAGTGAGCGTGCGCCTATACAGTGAAATAACGTTTGGGGATAAAAAGTTTGAAAAGATATGCTGCAAGTGGAGAAGGAAACGGTATAAGTGACTGAGCAGTCATGGGAGAAAATTCCAAAATTCAGGTCCAGCAACTGAAAAACTAATTCGCTCTGTTTATTTTTCGGTATGGCTAAAGAAGGGCAATAAAATGGCGTTGTTGAACAGTGATGAGACGTTGAAATAAAGGCTAATTTAAATAATGTGGATAGCTGGAGTTAAGTGTTTTATAAACAACGAGCCCCAATTTGAAAGAGATTCTTTGTCTAAAGGAACTGACAAAAAGTATGAGCAAATATAGATCATAATTGTACAGCCTTTAGAAAAATCTGAGTTTTAAGGCTTTAGGTCTCTGCTTGCGAATTACTTTTGTAGGGTATCGTCCAACCAAACGATTTAAGCGATGCGGCACCTGGGCTAACGTACTGGTCTTCGTTTAACCCTCGGAATAGTTGAGTTTGAGGTCCCTGCTTTGCGGCCTTGGCCTGGGACTACGCCGGGCTGAGTGGTCGACCTATATTATTAGTTTCTAAGCCAACCCCTATAATGTAGCACAGGTAACGGAGCTTAAATTGTAACAATTGCAGTCCGTTTGGATTATTTGTTGCTCTTTAATCTCTGATGAGATGAATATCGAGGGGTATTAGTCAGGTGCGTGAGTAGCGTTACGTCTCAAGGGTCACGCCCTGTAAAGGTCGCGATTCCTCTAGGTCACGACCTTTGGAAATCCGGTAACTACTCGTATCTCTCATCGGGTAAGACGTACCGCATAGTGAAATTAGAAACGCAAACATGGGCGAAATCTCGCAGGGACACTTCAGTGAGTGGTTCTATTAAGGGAGTATCGCTTTCTCTTCTTCTCCATCAAGTGAAGAAGAAGTTGAAGAGAAAGAAGAGAATGGGGCAGAGAGGAAGATGGGAACTGGCTCCGGGCTTCAGGTCTACTCAATCGACAAGTTGGATGAAACATTGAGCAGAGGTGCCGTTGATTTACAGGCGGCCGACAGCCATCTTGTTTCCGGTTTACCCTCCAGCACTTGCATCAGTGCCATCAGCAGCAAGTCCACAACCAACTGCAGACACCTGGACAGTTATTCGGCCTTGTACTTCCAGTTTCGGATGAATTCCAACTTGTTTATTGGTAGTTTTGCGATCATCCTGTCAAGATCGTTGACTTTAAAATTTAAAATATCACCACTTAATCTTGGACACCTTTTATGGTCCGTCCACCAGCTGGCCAGTCTTCCCCAAACCCCAACCTCGATTCACCGGAGGGCATTGAAGCAGCATTTGTCTTGTAAGCCGATCGGTGTTGCCCCATTTCTCCGGGCAGGACATTAATCGCCCGGCCGACCGACCAGCCGAAAGGAGGGTTCTTTATGACGACTGCACAAAGATATGAACCGTTTGCTCTTAGGATACACAACGATTGTATTGCTGTGGCTGGCGAGAACTGTAGACGTCTAACGTTTACTCATAAAACTCACAAATCGGATTCTTTACGCTTAGCCGCGATGCAACAAAAACCCTTCGAGCGATTACAAAGAGCGAGTGGATGGGAGGGTAGGCGAGGGCAAACAGAGAATGGGCACCAATGAGAAGTACTTATAAGGGGTACTCACAAGGGGTCAAAGGTGGTGGAGGTGCCTGACGTTGTTAATGTCTCTCAACACCTTGTCTCAATTCCGAAGATAGACGGAGAGACTCGACAACATGATCCCCAAACGTCGACGCATCAACCGTAAACTCCTACGCATCAACCGGGCACACGAGCCGTGTTCCAGTCAATCGTCGACATATCGTCTGATATGATGTAGCAGTGGCTGCCATCGCTAGAATGTCTACCCTTCTCTACAGTAACAATAACCAGAAGAGGAGTAGTCTATTCAACTAGCCCTGAGGGGCACCCATGGGCAGTGTTTTAAATGTCAGGTGGTTGGGGCTTCAACCCTTAGCTCTTCTTGTAACCCTTTAATCTAAGTCATTGAAAAGAAGTTGGGGGTCAGTAAACTAAAATATTTAATGAGTTGTCAGTTGTTCCGTGTGCACATATTAATAAAATTAGATTTTGTCCTATGTTCGTCTACTTTGGTAATCTTTGAAATTGTCGACCTGTTCTCTTTTCTGATAACTAAAACACTGCCCATGGGTATAACGTGTTTGCGACTTCATTTTCTCAGCCTCTGCATATGAGGGCGGTTGACCAGCCCTCTCCCTCGCTGCCTTATGTTCCTACTGATGGTATTCGATCAATTTACTCGTCATAGCAGAGTTCGCTAGTGCAATGGCTCCTATATATAGGTACAGTATAAGGGAGATAACAGCATACTATTAACTGACCTGCTGATCGATTGATTGACTGGCTGATTGATTGACTGATAGATTAACTGACTGATTGATTGACTGACCGACTGACTAACTTACTGATTGAAAGTCTGACTGACTGACTGACTGACTGACTGACTGAATTACCTACTTATTGATTGACTGACTGACTGATTGATTGACCTACTAATCGATTGACTCACTGACTGGCTGACTAACTGTATTGTCTACTGATGGATTGACTGGCCTACTGAACGCTTGACTGGCTGATACAAAGTATGTTGTTCAGTCATCTACGAGCTTAAACCTGTTAAACCAGATCAACCGCAGCATACTTATCAGTTCACTAGAAGGTAGTACTATTTCTTTGTGGTCTGGAAGACTTCTGATCATGGCTTGTACCTCTGTTTTTACTTCAAACAACCATGGACCGATGCCTTTTACTTCATTTGGCCCACTACTGAAGCAGTTCAGCAGCATTAGGATGATGCTATAAATTGATTTCATGAGCAAGTACATTATACCAGAATAACCATTTCTTTTGTAGATTATGAAATGCAGATGTAAAGTAATTTGTGGCAATTTTCAGTAGAAGAAAGTAGAATATGATATAAATGTGCTATTACCTATTTGAATGTATCTCGACAGAAATTTGCCAAAGATTATTGTCGAAGTTCACTGGTGTGAAGCACTAGAAAATTTGGTTTTTTCTACGCTTTGCAGGCTGCTGATTACTTTGGTTAGCGTCACTTGTAAGCTTTTTTACTGCGTTTTTTGCAAAGCAGTTAAACAGTCGCTGCACAAGGAGTGATTTAAGATCATGGCCTTTGAAGCAATAGTTTTCACTGACAAGTAGATGTCCCAAAGAATCAATGTCAGTAACACGATCCATGATTTTCACTAACAGTGATCGCTGGCATTCTGCGACTATAGGAGTGGAGATTTCAAAGGCAATGGTGCATTGATCTCTTCAAACACTCGCCAACAAAATATACTGCCAACATAAGTGTCTATTCGCTTGGATTTGTGAGTCCAACGCGATTAATATGACCACGGTCATATCGGCCCGACTACGCTACCTACCAGAGGATAACTCAACATTAGAACACTGTGTAGAACCGCAGATGGGAACCTCTTTTCTGCTGCCTTGGCGGACCCGGGTCATGTTCTGAACCCGCTCCTCTCTCCTGTAAGGGCACTCCGTTATTCCCTGCGCCCCAGACCGTATGACCAAATTGTCCCACGGGCGGATAACTTAATGAGCAAAACGTATTTAACAAGAATGTTTTATAATGTTTAATTGATTATTATTATTATCAATAAAATTTGTTACGCGCTCAAGGTCACACCAAAATGTGAATCTGAGTCAACCGCCAGGGGAAGATGCACTTAGATTTCCAAATCCTTGAAAGCCAAGGAGAAATAGTGAGTTTTGAGTCGCTTTTTGAGGAAAGGAAATGACTTTGGGCTACGAAGAGCAGTCCGTTCCATTCCTTAGGAGCAGAGGCATGGAATGCACGATAGCCCATAACTGTTCTGCATCGTGCCTCAGCTAAAAGACCTGTACAAATCATGCAAATCAAAGTGCAGTTAAATAAAGAATACCCTTACTTACTTACTTACTTAAAAGGTCAGGTGTTTCCTGCACTGCAGGGCAGGCAATCGAAACTCGTGACCTCAGTCAACTCTAGGCTGCTTCTGGATCAGAATGTTGCTGTCTGTGCGTGGGGTCAGAAGAGGTCACGGATGACTTGACCTGGCAGTGACCTCTGTCCGCGGATTCCACGGCGTCGATTGATTGACCTCAAGGCCAAGGGAATAACTGACAGAGCCAGCAGCATCCGATCAAATATAGGTCAACCACGCACCTGCTGGTCTAATGGGATGGCGCTTAGATAAAGGAAACACATTTATAATATCAACATAATATATCAATGGGACCATTCAGTTCATCACTGGTTCATTGGACTATATATATATATATATATATATATATATATATATATATATATATATATATATATATATATATATATATATATATATATATATAATTATGCAGTACTATACATACATATATATATATATATATATATATATGTGTGTGTAGGCTACGGGTATGTATATATATATCTATGTGTATATTTATATTTATGTATGTGTATATATATATAATATAAATCTACGGTTAATGGGCGGGCTGTCCCATCATCGAAGGGGCGTGGAATAAACGAACGAGGTACTAATTGAAACGGTCCAGTTCCCACGGTTCCACCGTATGTAAATATACATTCAGATATATACATATACATATATAGGCCTACACATCCGATGTGTGTTGTGCATATGTATATATATCACATCCGATGTGCCCTATGCATATGTATATATGGTGTAGATGTGGTGTGAATGCCTGAACACAGCGTGTGGTGTAATTTCGCAGGATTCGTTGAATCTCGGGGACAATATCGTTAATTTGTGGATGGCACTCGTGATGCGCTGTATAGTCGGGATTTTATTAGTCAATAATATTTGACCTCAGTGAGAGATGGAGAGAGAGAGGGGAAGATAGATGGATACAGGGAGAGAGAGAGAGAGAAAGAGAGAGAGAGACAGAGGGAGGGATGGATGGAGGGAGGGAGATGAAACAGAGACAGAGACAGAAACAGAAGAGATACAGAGAGAGAGAGAGAGATAGACAGACAGACAGACAGACAGACAGACAGACAGACAGACAGAGTGAGAGAGGAGAGAGACAGAGAGTGAGAGAGAAAGAGAGAGAGAGAGAGAGAGAGAGAAAAAGAAAGAATAGAGACAGAGAGACAGAGATAAGGAGGTAGGTAGAGATAGGGAGATAGGGAAGGGAGAGAGAGAGAGATAGAGACAGAGAGAGAGAGACTAGGAAGAGAGAGACAAAGAGAGAGACAGAGAGAGAGGGAGGTTGTGGGAAGGAAAACGCACACATGCAGAGAAGGAGAGGATTAATGATAATATGCACACGTAAGCTCTGCTCCATGCGAAATTCATCGATCATGAAACGCACGAACTGGGTGTGGAGTTCACACAGTGGACAAAATTATTGGCAAACAGTGAGCCATAGAATAATGACAATCCTTCGGAATTTCGATTGGATGCCTGCTAAACCGGAAACGGTTTCAGATACAATGGTTCTCCTCTCAATCGGTCGACTACCAATGCACTCTACGTATACGTAGCCACATCTCTCTCGTGAGTCGTGGCTCATGAACCCATGGCTTGTTTTGTATGGGTATATGCTGAACCATATCGTTTTAGTTCCATATTGCTGTCCTTTCCTCTCTAGCAACTTCCTTCTTCCTTTCCTCTCGTTTATCGTCTCATTCCTTCCTTCAATTCGTCAGGCATTCCCTACTCCAACTGTCTTTATTCTTACCTTTACTCTAGCGTAGCTGCTTAATTCATCCAACCACCCATCTTTCCATTCCTTTGTTGCATTCATTCATTCATTCATTAATTCTTTCTTTCTTTCTTTCTTTC
Source organism: Aporrectodea caliginosa (assembly GCA_020284085.1). Classification (NCBI taxonomy): domain Eukaryota; kingdom Metazoa; phylum Annelida; class Clitellata; order Crassiclitellata; family Lumbricidae; genus Aporrectodea; species Aporrectodea caliginosa. The sequence continues at coordinate 1,362,095 of JACEVL010000078.1, forward strand.
TTTTATTCCATTCATTCATTCTTTTTTTTCTTTTTTCTTTCTTTCATTTATCCATTCATTCATTCTTTCTTTCTTTCTTTCTTTCTTTCTTTCTTTCATTTATCCATTCATTCTTTCTTTCTTTCTTTCCTATCCATTCATTCTTTCTTTCTTTCTTTCTTTCTGTCTTTGTTTCTTTTTTCCTTACTTCCATTCTACCTTCCGTTTCTTCCATCTTTCTCTCCTTCCTTCTTAATTTCTTCCTTCCTTCCTTCCTTCCTTTCTTCCTTTCTTCCTTCCATTCCTTCCTTCCTTCTTTCCTTCCGTTCTTAATTTCTTCCTTGCTTCCTGCTGTTTATCTGGTATCTCGAAACCCAAGGAACCTGTTTATATATCGTCGTCTGCAGCAGAGAGGGCAGCAGTCGAGAGATTTTCTCAGCAGTCCACATCGATGGCGGCCCAGCCCATGAAGACGTGAAAAGCCCTCCATAGGTTGTCCCGACCAAGGCAGACCCAGGCAACCCATTGATATCGTAATACTGGAAAAATAGGCTGCTACGTTCCTTCGACTGTTTAATCTGAGAATCGTGAAATATAAACAGACAAATCACGACCAGACCTTGTATATACCAGACCGCATATGGTTTATAAGTCGGTGCTAATCCTATTCAGTCACAAACTGACTGACTGACAACATGAACGAATGAACAAGCGAAGGCTGCGAACAAATGATTGGCATACTATTAACTGACCTGCTGATCGATTGATTAACTGGCTGACCGACTGATCGATTGATTGACTGGCTGATTGATTGACTGATAGATTGACTGACTGAATGATTGACTGACTGACTAACTTACTGATTGAAAGTCTGACTGACTGACTGACTGAATGACTGACTGACTGATTGACTGACTGACCAACTCTTCGAATGACAAATTGATTGACTCACTGACTGGCTGACTAACTGTATTGTCTACTGATGGATTGACTGGCCTACTGATCGCTTGACTGGCTGATACAAAGCATGTTCAGACATATACGAGCTTAACCATGTTTAAGCAGATCAACCGCAGCATATTTATCAGTTCACTAGAAGGTAGGCTAGTATTATTTCTTGGTGGTCTGGATGACTTCTGATCATGGCTTGTGCCTCTGTTTTTACTTCAAACAACAATGGACAGATGCACTGCGTATTATGATAATAAGTCTATTATTAATGTCTTTTGATTACAATGAAGACCACCAAGAATGTTCCTCAATGTGAATGTATGTTGTCTCCTATTATTTTGTTTCTATTAATTTATCTAATTCTGTGACTGCCTTGGGCTTCCTATAAACAGCGCTTTCCTGGCTCAACACTTGACCCAGTCCGAATTCAAAGAAATTATCAACCAATTTGTGAGGTAATCAATCAAGCATCGGGCTTTCAAAGCATTTGGTTGGAGACCATAAGTAGGTAAGGGATTTAGTAGGTCAGGCTTTTTATCCAATCACAAAAGCTAATGAGATGAATGCAGCCTCGTTGATACAAAGTCTCAAAATAATAGGAGACAACTTATTTTCAATCTCTATAGAAATGATTGACACATGAAAGACGCTGTTGTACATGTAAGTGTCAAAACGAGATCAATAGGTCAGGCAAGTCTGTTCTTGTGAGGTTCTCAAAAGGCGCTTTACAAATAGCCAGATACACACATACATACAGACATACATGCAAACATACATACATGCGTATACGTATGGACATATACATACAAACATATACACATACATACACACATACATTATCATACGTATACACACAGACAGACATTCCAAACATACATACATGCAACATACATACATTCACACACGCATACATGCTCGCGTACAGGCAAAAATACGCATACATAGATAGATACATACATACATACATACATACATACATACAGTCATACATATATGCATACATACATGCATGTACCGTTGTACACACATAGAAATGTTTTTTGGAAGGTCAACGGAGGAGGGTCAACGTGTTGAGAGCTGCGTAGACACAGAGCATTGTAGTCCAAACGACTGTTGTAGGTTTCTGACTGGAAGACTCGCCTCGTGTTGTGGGCTGATGGCGAAGTCTATCTCTTTCGCATATTTTATGCTTTCCACTTTCCAAGGTACTTGTGCTAAAACATGCACCGATGTGAACTCTCTATCTATAGTCTCTGGTAAATAGGACGACGTTCTGTGTGATTGTAGTGGCCTCCTGGGATTCGACCGGTGTTGCCACTAGAGCTTGTTGACGATCATCATCATCGTCATCATCATCATCGTCATCATCGTCATCATCATCATCATCATCATCATCATCATCATCATCATCATCATCATCATCATCATCATCATCATCATCATCATCATCATCATCATCATCATCATCATCATCATCATCAACAACATCATCATCATAATTATCATCATCATCGTCATCGTCGTCGTCATCTTCATAGTCATCATCATCGTCATCGTCGTCATCACCGTCACCATCATTATCATCGTCATCGTCATCATCATCGTCATCATCATCATCATAGTCATCATCGTCATCATCGTTGCAATTATTATTGTCGTTGTCATCATCGTCATCGTCAAATACATCATTATCGTCATCATTGTTAACATGTTGATCACATTCATTGTCATTGTAACTGTCATCATCGTCATCATTGTCATCATCTTTATCATCATCATTGCAGTAGTAATAGTCGTCAAAGCTATCATCAGTTTCTGACACAAGAAATTTAATAACATTAGGTGGAAATTCAACATCTCCTTTTCGATCATATAATTATCAAGTCCAATATTTTCTCTTGCTTGGTCCAAAGTCTTGTTATGTCCGCATAACAATCGTAGTGGATCTAAGAATGTGAACTTCGAACCCATAGGTTAGGTTAATTTCCACCTGTGTTCGTAGTCATCGTCGGTAAGTCGAGAGAAAGCAGAAAACAGGAGCAACGAAAGGGAAATTGAGAAACACCTGTATGCAAGAGTCAAGTGAAGGAGATTGTGTGTGTGGGTGGGTGATAATGCACTTGTCGAATTCTTATCCTCCGCATGAGCGAAACATATCCAGCAGCTGCTTTCGACAACACACCGTCTACGATGATACGTTATCACCAGCTGGGATCCATCGCGCAATTGAGCGAAACCAGCGCACAGCTGCGATTCATCGGTATAGGCTTAAAAGTGTGTGCACAGCGACCCATCTGGGTCCCATTCACGCGCTTCGGGTGCAGAGGAGGGTAGCGTGAAACGGAGGACCGTGTTGCTTGAAAAACGATGACCCATACCAAGTCTTCTTTTGATCTAACTCCGCATGGATTCCTTGAAGTCTTTGGAAGCTGCTAGTCAGTCAGCTTGATGTAGCACTCCGGACGAGAAAATGTTGTCTGGAATTTTGATAGAAGCTGCTGATCAAAGTCCAGAAGATCAAGATCATTGAGTCCACTCCGTTTCGTTTTCCACAGAGTGGACGCATACATATTACATACACACATACGTTTCATACATACATACATACATACATACATACATTAACACAGAGCTTCTCATTTGAAAATATAAGGCGATTTACATCGATCGCGCTGGGTTGGGTAGGCGATCGATGCGCGATCGACCTCGAGAACTTTTTGTGTACAGCGTATTTTGTGTATCGTCTTCGTATGGCTGCATAGGCCTATAGCAGCAGTTATCATAGGCTATAGTACTAATCTAGTAGGCCTATCTCAATTCAGTTCCGTGATTATTACTATTGATAGTATTATTAATTTGTTTTCATATAGCGTCCCTTCAAGGTGATCAGAAGCGCTCCTAGTCCAGCCACGACTAAATGAGACAGTAGTTAAGTTATTAAAGAATAATGCTATACATGACCGTATGAACTCTATTCACTAATGAGTAGGCGGAGCGAAACAGGGAGCTTATTTCTAGGGCCAGCAACAGAAAACGAGCGCCGTTGCTAAACTGTACATTATTATTCCACTTCGGCATAGTCGCCGCCATATTGTTGCTTTCAATAATTTCCGAAATCAGTGACGTTACGAACTTACAAAATAATGACGTTACGCGGGAGGTGTCCACCGTGTTGTTATGACCAATCATATTGCACGAAATTGGAGCGATCACTCAGCAGTCATTATAGGGCCTAGATCACCAAACGCTGTGTTCCGAAAGCATTCACCGCTGCCGCTAGTAAGCACAAATTAAAGTAATGTAAATTAGGTAAATAAAATAATGGTTCCAGTTTCCTCTTGGAGTAAATCGATCGCGCTCGATTTGCGCGATCGATTTATCGATCCACCAGACCCTCGCTAGGCGATCGACCAAGGAGATCGATCGATCGATCGCCTCAAATGAGAAGCCCTGTACATACATACATACATACATACATACATACATACATACATACATACATACATACATACATACAGCAAGCCATTTCTCTGTATTTGCTATGATTAATAACGGTCAAGTCCAGGCTGACAATAAGTGCTTATGTCGGTCCCTTTATAGTCTAGTTGGAACCGTCTTTCGCGTCAATTGCGTCTTGAGCTGCTTCGTAAACGCCTGAAGACTATTTTATTTGTTAGTGACATCACTGACCTGGGTCGGGAGCGCCTCTGAATCTCTGAGTGGCGCTTTATAAATGTTAAGTTAAAATGACAATTAATATTTCATTGCTAGACAATTGATTAAAGTACTGTCAGAAAATAGTACGTTTTTGAAGATTTGCTCATAATTTGTATAGTGATCATTGCTAGAGCTATACAGATTTATTGAAGCTATACAGTGGCGTACCGTAGGGGGGCAGGGGGGCGAGTCGCCCCGGGCGGCACTTGAGCAGGGGCGGCAAAATAGGGTTGAAGTAAAATAAAAGAAGGAGTGAATGCAGAAATAATTGAAAAAGTAAACGAGGAAGTAATAAAAGTAGACAAAGAAGGAAGAAAAATAACAGCATACAGTGGCGTAATGAGGGGCGGTGGGGTCGGTCCCCCGGGCGCAGGAGTGGGCGGCTTCTGACAATTATAGTATAATAGTAGTGGAAAAAAAAAAAAAAAAAAAGGTCATGTGCGGAAGGAATAAAGAAAATTATCCGGGAAATTTCCAAAATTAAGTGCAAAGGGCGGAATTTTTGGGCCGGCGCCCCGGGCGGCATGTAAGCTCGGTACGCCACTGAAGCTATACACTTCATTTTGCCATAAATCATAATTGTCATATTGCAAGAATTTTTAATGATCGGATAAGTATAATGAACCGTTGAAAGATTTCGTTAAAAGCCATTGCTACAGCAGGATCATAAGAAGGTCGGATACGAAGTACACATAAGTATCTATATGGATATCAATCGTATACAATTTCTGCACGCAGGTTATCATGATACATACATTGAAATAGTGTGGCCAGTTGCTATATATATGGGTGTGAGATTTGGACTCTGATGAAAACTGAGGAGAAAAGAATAAATGCATTTGAGATGAAGTGCTTGGCTCACTGTCAAGATATTAGGCCTACCCTTGCATAACCTATCTATGTCTGTACCTCCTCTGTTTTTGTTGATAAGCTAGTTACATTCAGACAACTACCTAAGATTGATGCCTAAATATGTGGTTTGCTAGAAATGTGTCATTACTGCTACATTGTCAGTTTGTTTATGAACGGGTCGAGGCCGGCTACCACAGACTGCTGCCTATGTTCTTAATATTTACATAATGTCAAATTTTAAAACTGCAACTGTTATCGTTTAACTAATCGCCATCCAATACTGAAACTGATAATTAGGGGGGCCCTACTTAGTGGGACCAAGGTCCCTTCTGGTCCCCCTGTTGTAACCACTCGAAATACTTGCATATAATATCATTTGTGTAATACCTGTTTGGCTACAATAAAATGATGGTTATGGTTATGGTTACCATGGACCGTTAAAAAGACAAATGTACTTGAAACTGCTGGTGTAGGAGAAATCTTCTAAAATCTGTGAAGGAAATGAAGATGGCATACTATGGGCAAATCATGAGGAAAGAGGAGAGGTGCTTGGAGAAGGAGATAGTTCAAGGCACAATACCAGGCTCTGGCGCACGAGGAAGACCAAAAAATAAATTCGATTGATAATATTAAAACATGGACTGAACTCTCAGAGGCGAAACTGATAAGGAAGGTTGCAAGTAGACAACAGTGGAGAAAGATTTCCGTGATGGGGCCAACCCTCCTTTCGAGGATGTCTGAGGACAGGACAGAACATTGAAAATTTTGAAACAACTGCCTAATGAAAATCCGTACCAGACAATCAGCCACGTAAGGACCGGTGACTCTGCTGGAATCCCGCCCACCGTTGCTCTTCTAGTGACCCCCATTTGACCAACGAACCTTAGAAACTCGAGCAGCCCCGCCAATCTTTTCTACCCCAGTTAACGGTGGGTACAGGTCTGAGTGACGGGTCTGACTCTTCGACCGAGTCGATGATTGCGACGCACCTTTGTTGACCGACGGGGCAATAAACAACATCAGGCTCGGGAGTCTTAGGGGTATTTAAGACGATGCAAGGGGTGCCATGAATCATAATCGACGTAAGGCAAGACTTTTGAATGATCGTATAAGTATAATGAACCGTTGAAAGATTTAGTTAAAAGCCATAGCCACGGCAGGCTCATAAGAGGGTCGGGTAATCATCTTTGTTATGAAGTGTCGTTAAACAGGAATTTTATGGATATCAACTCCCATACAATTCTGCACGCTGTTAAAAGCCATAGCTACGAAGTACACATAAGTACCTATGTGGAATTTTATGGATATCAACTCCCATACAATTCTACACGCGGTTAAAAGCCATAACTACGACCAAAGGGGTGGTGGATGGAGCGAAGAGTCCTCTGTCGACCTATGTGGCCCAAAAGGCATGTCTAGTCGAAGTAGGTACTCTGTCATCGTTTAACGCATCGTTGATTCAGTCATCCGTCTGTCCTGCATGGCTGACCCAGTCACCGATCCGACCGGTGGCTTCGATTGACGCGCGCAGAATTAACACCTGTTTAATGGCCGTTGGTAATAACGACGGAGCAGCGGGCTGAGTACTTTGAACGGATCGGCGCCGCTCAGATGAAACACCTGTTAACGGAATTGCAGACAGCTGAAACAGCCGCCCGAGGAACAGAGATGTGCGGAACTATGGACGGTGGGCAGTGCAAATGGAAATGGGCCGCAGGTACTAGGGTACAAGACAGCTTACAAGATAGACAGATAGACTGACGCCCACATAGACACATACAGATACAGACACTGACAGAAACAGACGGAGAAAGAAAGGAACATACCATATAGGCTGAATATAGGCTGAGAGAGACTGCGAGATACTGCGCGAGAGAGAGAGAGACAAACAGACAGACACACACAAAGACGCACACACAAAGACACACAAAGACACACACACAGACACAATGACACAGACATTCAGGCAGATAGAAACAGACGGAGATTAAAGGAGACTGACAGAGACTGACAGACAGACATACAGATAGACAGATACAGAGAGACAGGGAAAAACAGAAAGCAGACAGACAGAAAGAGACACAGAGAGACAGACAGACAGAGACAGAGAGAGAGAGCAGAGTGTGTGAGGGATGCATTGAGATGGTCTAGCGGTTGCTCTGACTAACGACGCACCACAGATATGATCATAGTTCCGAATAATTCGATCGCTTTCTTCTTCTTCTTCCATCCAATGCGGTGGATCGTCTGACAAAGCGCCGACGATGAGAATCGCACCAGGAGACGGTCGCATCAAAAGGAAGCAGCTGCAAGGACGCCATTGTTAGACACTGCGCTTCTCATCAGCCACCTGTGGATTTAACACCTGTTACTGGTCGCTAGCCAGCCACCTCTACTGATTGACAGCACATCGCCTGCGATTGAGTTTTTCCCAGACAGAGAGACCTCCCTCTAAGCGACAAAAACTAATGACCACTCGACGGTGATTTATCCTAAAAAGATGCGGCAGTGCAGCCAAAATGGAAGGGAGTTATTCAGTCTGGCTTTAAAGAATATCAACAGAGCTTTGTAGCCTGTTAACAGTCTGCTGGGCTGTTCTTATGATCCCGAGAAGCTTCGTGTTAATAAGTCCAAATTTCTAATGCGCTACTCGAAAGATAGACTCAGGGCACCAGCTTATTCACGAGCGCAGTGTCGTGTCGGAGAACTTCGGGTTATAGAAAGTAGAGTAAAAACACAACACTTGTCCATCATTATCAGGCAACTTATGATTATGAGCCTCGAAGTAACACCTTTAATGTCTGACGTTACCAGTCGTTTCATGTCTTTACGTATTGTTATATCTAGGTAATTAATGTACTTTAGTACGCGCAAGATCTGCATGCATGCATGCATGCCTACATACGTGCTTACATACATACAGAGTGCGGATATGCAATTGGTTTAATTAAGAATATGCTTACTTTTTACTTAAATATGCACACATGCATACATGCATACACACACACACCTGCATACATACGTAAGTAACTGAGGATCCTGAGTGGCCGAGTGGGTTGGTAGCCTGCTCGCCGCGCCGGCGCCCCGGGTTCGCTTCCCGGTCGGTCGGTTTATCAGAGATTAATTTCTCGGATCTTTACTGCGGGTGGCTCGGTCGCAATATAAACGTGGAGTACAATACAACACAATACAACACAACACAATATACTGGGGCGCGGTGGTATAGGGGTATGTTCGGTGCCTTGCAGCTGGAGGGTTGCGGGTTCGAATCCACCTCAAAGCCGCCGCGTAGGGACCCTGGGCAAGTCCTTCACTCGCGGGTATACTTCATAGTTCCGAAAATGAAAGCTCCGAAAATCAAAGCTCCGAAAATCAAAGCTCCGAAAATCACATTTCCGAAATCCAAAAGATTATATACTTCATAGTTCCGAAAATCACTTGTTTCGAAAATGAAAGCTCCGAAAATGAAAGCTCCGAAAATCAAAGCTCCGAAAATCAAAGCTCCGAAAATCACATTTCCGAAATCCAAAAGATTATATACTTCATAGTTCCGAAAATCACTTGTTTCGAAAATCTGACGGACACAATAAAACTTTGGATACAATAGTGTAATATTAAGAATAATGTTATATAAGTTCTCTGGAATATAATATTAATATTATTATATTGGCTCTTACAATATTCAACAAGAATGTCAGAAGAACACAAGACTGTCACTATTGTTATACATAAATCCTAAATGTGCCCGTTATGCAGCAAAATGTAGTTTGACAAGGCCTCCGATGATTGAACGACACACAGGGCAACGTTGCCCTCCAGGTGGAGCAGCTACTCCTGGCTCACCCATGCATCACACGGCGCAAGCAATTTATGCAACCACAATGCCCACACGGAATTATCACTGTATCGGCTGCATTCACTAAACACACAGGACACAGGGGACCCATCGGCGCGCCTGTTTTATCCGGAGACGCAGGGGACGTCGCAGGTGAAACCGGAGAAGCACTGGCGGTAGTAGAAGCAGAAGCTTCCACTGATGCAGCAATAGCGGCAGTATATAGACGCGGCATTTGCCCGGCGAACTGGGAGATCTCGAAGACGACAACGTGTAGCGGGTGTAAGATTTGTTGTGTTGATATAAGTAGCCATCTATATATTGCAAGCAAACGAGAGCCCATTTGAGAATATGTTAATAAACTAGCCATTGCAAAGCTTAAGAAACGTTAAGGAAGACGATGAAATTATGAGTATCTAACTGTTTATCTTGTAATAATGCTGAAGAACATCTCTCTTTGCAGTCTTCTCAGTTTATAAAGTGATTGAGAAAGCTCTCAGCATTTAAACTTCTCTGATTGGCTGAACCAAAGTTTCACAGGCACGCCAAAGCTATACCCCTTTGATTCTTCGTCAAACAAAAGCTTTTCAAGTGGCTGCTCAGAACAATTTCTTCAGAGATTCTTTCAAGTCCGACCAATTACGAAATTATCGAATCACTCAAGCCATGGTAATCGGTGATGCGTAACAGTCTAATGCTGAGGAACGTTTAATAAAGCTCTAAGCAATTCAACTTCGCTTAAGTTTCACAAGCACACCAAAGCTAGCCCCCTTTGATTCTTCGTCAAACAAAGCTAGCCCCCTTTGATTCTTGGTGAAACAAAAGCGTATACTTCATAGTCCGACCATTAAAAACTCTGAGCACTTTTCGGAAGTTTGATTTTCGGAGGTTTCATTTTCGGAGCTTTGACTTTTCGGAGCTTTGACTTTTCGGAGCTTTGACTTTTCGGAGCTTTGATTTCTCAACAGTTACCTTTCGGAGCTGTGAATTTCGGAGCTTTGACTTTTCGGAGCTTTGACTTTTCGGAGCTTTGACTTTTCGGAGCTTTGATTTCTCAACAGTTAACTTTCGGAGCTGTGAATTTCGGAGCTTTGATTTTCGGAGCAATGCAGTGCACCCTCACTCGCAATTGCTCATGCGCTTCGGCGTGAAACTCCGATTCAGCGTCCGCGCAGTAGTCGGGAGCGCCTCTGAATGGGCAATCTGGTAGGGGCGCTATAACAAGTGTTCAAATACAATGCAATACAATACAACAGTAAGTACATACCTACAAATTTACACACAATCAATCAATCAATCAATCAATTTTCGTTTATTCCGAACACCAGGCTGACAGAACGCAGCTTGTTACATTAGTTAGTCATATTTATATATTTACACATACACTCATACACACACAAACATACATAGATACATACATAGACAGTTATACACACATACATACATACGTGCATACATGCACAAATGCATGCATACACACTTGCATACATACACACTTGCATACATGCACACATATATGCATACAAAGATACGTACATGCTTACGTACATGCATGCGTAATTGCAAGCATGTCGTCAGCATGCTTTTCTTTGTTTCGCTCGATAGACTTTGTATTCCGAGAAACATCAATATCGCCGGCAAGCTCATGATAGCGTTGTTTGACCAGTCGACATGGATGAGTCATTGGTGACTTATTGTATCCAAGTGTGTAAATACATGTATGATATCACACACACTCTGTATTAGAGATTGCTTCGTCATCGCCTCAATTGATCGCAGAAGATGAGCTAGCGCTAGAATTTTTTTATTCTCTATGACTCATTACCACATCTATTTAATGTACTTGTTTTTCTTGTATGAGCAAGCATTACATGTAAATAATGCATTTGTTTATTTTGTATGAATTGACACTACGTGTATCTAATGTATTTGTTTATTGTATATGACTAAACACTGCATGTAATTAATGCACCTGTTTATTCTGTATGAATAAACATTACATGAGTTAAGACATTTGTTTATTCTTTATGCATAAACATAATAAATTAAGGCATTTGTTAATTCTGTATGAATAAAAACATCATGTGATGAATGTACTTGTTTATTCTGAACGAATAAACATTTTAAATAATGTATGAATAATCACTACATGTAATTAATATAGTTATTTATTCTACTTGACTAAACACTACATTCATATGTAGCCTACTTGTAACATACAATAATCCTATAGTGTGAATGAGCGAAACATTATGTTCAGACTATTCTTTGTCCCAGTGGGCTTCGAACTAGGAATACCTAGATATTATCGACCCTGGACTCCAATAAAACAGATCCTCGTTCTATAAGGTGAACTCGTTGAACTGTGCGCCGATCAATTCAAAGACTAAGCAAACGAGTGTAGTATTCAGAATGAAATCGCTCATCATCAACGCTTTCAGGCGTCCTGAAAGACAATACATAAAAACTCCGTTATATACGCATATGTAATTATATGCATACACTCACATACATACATACATAGCCTACATACATACATACATAATATATACGTTCATACATGCATATACTCATACGAATATACATACACTTGTACATCCATGCATACTAACATACATACATATTTACTTATGCATACATACTTGTACATGCGTATACAGAATGAATACACAGTACGCGCAGAATACATTATATAAAAGAAAAGTGGATACATTTGCACTGACAGCAAACAGTGTTTGCATAGCATAGAAGTTGCTTGCTACGGGCGATGCTATAGAAATCGTCGTATTTAAAAAAAACCATTATTCTAATACATTGAATTAGAGTACATGAAATTCATGAATAAAAACGTTCTTGGTTTTGTGTCTGCAGATGGTGATAGATCGAAGAGACCCTCTCGTTCTCTGTCCGCTGAAGTCATTAACTCAACGGTAATTACAGATTTCGATTCAGCTGCATCACATCATAGTAATTGTTATTATCATTATTATTATTATTATTATTATATATATTTATTATCATTGTCATTGTTAAAACACGGTAAGGTTTAGTGTTGTTGAGGTGGCCGCTCGTCAGCGCCGGGCAACCTCGACATAGTGCCCTGGAAGGCAACCGTTGTTATTATTATTATTTTTTTCTTCTTCTTCTTCTTCTTCTTCTTCTTCTTCTTCTTATTATTATTCTTGTTATTGTTGTTGTTGTTGTTGTTGTTGTTGTTGCTATTATTATTATTATTATTATTATTATTATTATTATTATTATTATTATTATTTTTGCCCCGAGGTATACATGATCCCTCAGGGACTTTAATATTAATTAAGAACAATAAAATTCGTCTGGAACGGCACCTAATCGTCGTTAAGGTCCAGTGTGGCAAAAAGTACCGCGGAAAGCCACAGCTTGAACCGCTGGACGATATTATTATTATTATTATTATTATTATTATTATTATTATTATTATTATTATTATTATTATCATTATTATTATCATTATTATTATTTCGCAATTTTCAATTGTTTAATTACCAAGCATAACTCGATGTCGTGGAGCAATTGCTAATGAAGGACTTGCT